>CAKAOI010046143.1:19020-39013 GCA_916701655.1 Sebastiscus albofasciatus | reverse complement strand
CATACTGAGCATTCTGGTCGCACTAAATGGTATATGAATGACACGGTAATTGTAAGCATGCAATAAGAAGCCGTTCTCGCTTTTGGCGCCATGTAAGCTGTACTGACTGCAATGTAAACCCATTCGACACCTCATGTTTGTGTCCCAAAGTATAGTTGAATTATTTTGAAGTTACGTTAGTGACATTTATGACATGTTTTCCGTACTTCTGTTAACTTTGTTCCCGTATGTATTTTACTTAGATTACGTATTTATTTGAAGCCAACCCATGATGTCTTGTGGTTTTGTTATCTAAACCTAACTAAGTGGTTTTGTTGTCTACACCTAACTAAGTGGTTTTGTTGTCTACACCTAACTAAGTGGTTTTGTTATCTAAACCTAACTAAGTGGTTTTGTTATCTATACCTAACTAAGTGGTTTTGTTATCTAAACCTAACTAAGTGGTTTTGTTATCTAAACCTAACTAAGTGGTTTTTTTGTCTACACCTAACTAAGTGGTTTTGTTATCTAAACCTAACTAAGTGGTTTTGTTGTCTAAACCTAAGTAAGTGGTTTTGTTATCTAAACCTAACTAAGTGGTTTTGTTATCTAAACCTAAGTAAGTGGTTTTGTTATCTAAACCTAACTAAGTGGTTTTGTTATCTAAACCTAACTAAGTGGTTTTGTTGTCTAAACCTAACTGTGGCTGTTACTGTAGTTTTTCTGCGTGGAGTAAAAAATTACGTGCAAAAGAGGCGTACAAATGACACGCAAAAAGGCTACAATGCATCCCCATGACACACGTGATGTCCGTAATGTCGTGTTATTTATACGCCTTCCCATGAGATTGAGGTTGCTGGACAGATCACTGTCTGCTTAAAGGCAGATTCAATTGCCTGTTGAGTCATGTTGGTTCTTATGCTCATAATTCAATTTGTAATTCCTGTTGAATGTTGCCAGACCACAATCTGTAACTCAGTGAAGTTTGTGGTCAAAGGGCATGCAGCCAATTTGTATCCCTACTTCATTTCACTCAGGGAGGCAAAATGGTCCATGTGGAGTTAACCTAATTCATCTGCTGTTTAACATATCCTACCGGCTTGTCCCTCATACACACACACACAAATGCACTAACACACACCGCTCCATATATGATAAATTGGCTGAATAAAAATTTACGGGGGAGACAATACGTCTTTGTTTCACAATATTCTGGCATGGATCACACACACACACACACACAAACACACACACACGCACACCCACAGGCATGAAAGCTCTAATGCCGGCATACACACACACCCACACATACACACACAGACAGAATGATTTGTCTACTGCCAGATTCACACTCAGTGTTAATTTGTTACAGGAGGAATCGTAATCCTTCAAACTTTTGAGAGTGTGTGTGTGTGCGTGTGTGTATGTTTGTGTGTCTGTTGAAGGCATGTGCAAGCATGTGTCTGAGCACATTTTTGAGTCATTCACACAATTTGATAAACATGTAGCAAAGCAACCTTTGGCCTTGAACCTTTCCACACATACAACCCGTGTGTGTGTGTGTGTGTGTGTCTGTAAATCAAAAGTATGTTTACATGTGTTTAACAGTTATGCTTCAGAATCATCAGATATAATTCCATGTTAATCAGTCATATTGTCAGTGTTGTGGTGTAATTTAATCTTTGCTGTCACGGCAATTTCATGGAAATGCAGAAGCACATGTAAGTAATAAGATTTACTGGAAGAAATCCTCATCATGTGTTCCACAAATCATCAAGAAGTGAGAAAGAAGTAATTCCACTCAGCATGCTAACGGAGCCATGGTGCTAATCTTTTCTGAGGCATAAACCGTCAGTTGAAGCTACATTTCCTTTTGTGGATGCCGATGCAAACATTAACACATCACCGTGACAGGCAGCGTACACGTGCAAAATCCATGTTTAGATGTGGGTGTGTGAGTGGTGCTCTACAAATACTTCATGAAGAAACAACAGCACTGGAAGGGCTTCAGTGTAGGGGGGTTACACACAGACACTGCTGTTAACATTTAAAGGAGCTATATAATTAGCCATGCTGGCGGCGTGGCTTTAGGGAAGACAATGTCTGTTGGTTGGTCCACCACTTTGATCCAGACGGAAAAATCTCAACAGCTATTGGATGGATTAATATCACATTTTGTATGGATATTCATAGGGCTGGGTATCGTTTAAAAAATGATGATGCTAATATTAATACCAGTACCCTTAAAGTGATACCGATAACAATAGAGTACTTCAGTCGATATGGGAATGTGAATGGAAGCTGTGTGTGTGTGTGTCCCACTGGCTAGCTAATCGCCACCACACTGCACAGTGTTCTTACAGAGGTTACCACTGATAACGCCGTCACCCTCCCGTGGTGGCGGGACAGCGTTGTTGCGGGAGCATATCACCCATCCTCTGGCTCTAAACTGTTAGCTCTGTCAGCACTTTTGCATTATTAGCACTGTTAGCTGCCAGCTAAAGCATAACCAAGTTGATCTATTTCTAAACCTAACTAAGTAGTTTTATTTTGAAAAGACTGGAGCCGAAATTGACACGTGCATCACGTGTTGCTGGACATAAGCAGGGAAACGCACAAAAATACGTTGTTGAAAGTCGTGCTGAGCGTCACGAAAAAAAGGGAAATTCACGTCTTTGTACACGAATCAAATAGATTACATTTTGTGACTCTTTCACAAACTGCCGTGAGACTGTGTTGCTCCACTGCAGCCTCATTTGTTGACAATTGTATTATTTTTCTGTCTTCTATAAATCTACCACTAGGACTCACTAAAATCAGACAAATTCTACAAATATAATTTCCAGTTTACTGCCAAGTAAAACCAGGAATACATGAATGACTTTATTTTGCATGCTCTCTATGTTACATATAATGGCAGCACAATGTGACCTGTCTTCTACTTTGAAGTCTCAAGGTGTATACTTCACAGGCAGCCTGTCAAAAACAGCTTTGTTACTAAAAACAACAACCTTATCCAACTGCCAAGAAGGTGTGAGCGGATTGTTCAAAAAAGTTTTTCAAAAAGTTACTAATATCTCAAAGAAACGCTCCGGAAGTCAGCGTTTGGTTTCAAGTTGAAGTTACAAAAGTGACAAAATGATCCTTTCCAAGTGTTCTAAGCCAACAATGAAAGACTGCAGGAGAGTCGGCACGACGGCAGCCAACTGCGCCGCTGACGTTCTATACGTTTTCGGCAGCCAACTTTTGAAAACATACACACTTTTGGATCCTTGTGTGCTTGGATGCCTATTTCAAAGCCTTCTGCATATTTGAGATGAATATGAGTACCCGGGTGTACAGAGAATGTGTGTGTGTGTGTGTGTGTGTGTGTTTGGACGTTGAACAATCGGCGGCATGGAAATGATGTGAGCCCACTCACTTCTAAACAAGTTCAAGTTTCTACCTCACATGCACATACATGCACAAATGTGTGAATGAACACACATGAGCATGTGGATGTAACACGCCGTGGTAGAAGGCAATAGTGCTGGGAGACAGGTGTTTGTTCGCACACACACACACACACACACACACACACACATGGACCTTGCATGCTTGGTAACACTCGGTCACGTTTGGTCAGAACAGAGCACGTCTGACAAGACAATAGAAGATTCCTAGGTGTGTGTGTGTGCGTGTGTGTGTGTGTGTGCGTGTGTGTGTGTGTGTGTGTGTGTGTGTGTGTGTGTGTGTGTGTGTGCACGTGTGTTTGATTGCGTCTGGTGTGAAACACAATGCTTGGCATGCAGCCCGACAGATTTTAGCAGAAGCCCTGGATCCGGATCACACTCGCATTGGGAGCGAGAACAATTCTGTGAACACCCACTCACACAAATACACATGCAGTACACACATGCACATATAACAGTGTGGGAGGAAAACTTTGTCTTTGTTTTACCGCTTTCCCCTCTCGCTGCACATCCATGGTCTTTCTTCCTTTCTTTTTTATCTTTCTTTCTTTCCTCACAGTATACTTTAGTATATCTTAAAGCACCTACTATGCTTTTGTGCTTTTTTTCCTTTCCTTTAGAATGTTATATCGGGGGTTTTTTGTGCATGTAAAAGATCCGCAAAGTTACAAAGCAATTACAAAGTTACAAAGTGCACGCCAAAGGGAGTTAAGCTTGGTTTATGGTTGCCGTGCACGAAGACTCCGCAAGTTGTCACGGCGCTTGGTTGTGCACCTCTGAATCTTTTTAACTACGTGCCCACTGCGCGCTGCGCCTTTCATTTCAACATTGATGCCTTCGAGGGAAGTCTGGCCGAGCAGGTTGGCCTGTACAGACGTATCTACAACTGTTCATTGAGAGACCGCAGGGACAGTCACATGACATTAAATACTTGGAAAGAAATAGGCAACACACTGAAGAAAGAAGAGGCTTTCTGCTGCAGGCTGTGATAGAATCTGAGAGATCGTTTTGTAAAAGCTAAAAAAAAAAGGTCTCATGGAAAGAGTGGCGACCCGAGGGGAAGCACCGAGAGACAGAAAATAATTTAGTAATAAGTACAGTACACAAATGCAATGTTTGGCGGTACGTACGTTGGTGTTTACTACTGTTGCCAGGCATCCTACTTTCCTTTCCGGTAACACCTTTTGACTTCTTGCTTTTCCAAAGAATATTTTGTTGGTACGCCCTCCTGGCTTTTTGGAGCATATTATATAGACGAACAACGCTTTGAGCATAAACCTCTCTGTGCATGCTTGTAGCATGCTCGCCATCTACGGAGGCCCTCACCACAGTGTCTTGTGTCAGTGTCCATGACTATAACCAAGGTTTACTCTCCCCACAGAAACACCTCCTGAACTGCCTGAAACGCCTCGCTTGAAGTCCCGCCTTTTCTTGTGTAACATGGTGATGTCAACAAGTAACACATTTGCATAACACCTGCCTAGTGGCTAGTTTGAAACACCCTCAAACAAAGCTAGTTAGAGCGGAGCTGGAGGGAAGTCCGAAGAGTTTGGTTTGGTTGACCAATCATAACAGAGTGGGCCAGCTGACCAATCAGAGCAGACTGGGCTTTTATAATACACGTGTGAGCCTAGAGATAAGCATAATAGGTCCTCTTTAATATTTTACATCCTCAAACTACATGACCTGGAAATTATCTTCGGATGTAACTTGTTGTCTGTTCATGTAGCAAGATCAGTTTTAAAGAAATGAAATATTGAAAGGGGAGAGAACAGAGTGGCTGCTGGGTCTTATTCAAATACTGTCATTTATGTATTGTCATCACTTGGCACAATGGTAATTTTTGGTGTCAAAATGTGACAATGCATTGTGGGATTGTTAGGGAAAAAAAGAGTACATGCCATGGACACTACTTGTTGGGTTCCATTGGTTTAATATATTAAATGGGGAGTGATTCCAGGCACAATGAAAGATAATGAATGAATGAAACCATAAAAATAGGTCAGTTTTTATGGTACTTGAAAATGAGTCTCTGCCATGGAGACCTCAGGAACTTTAAACATCTGTGTCTGTCTGGACATTTTTTTACCGTCCAAACTCCAACAATGCAATCAATTTGTCATAGTGTGCACCCCATACTGCCTTCCACCAGAGTCTATAAAGCTGTTTCAGTACACATCGGTCCTCTGAAGTCCACCTTGTAATTTTCACGATGGAGCCAGTAGAATAACATGGTTTCTGTCTACATTATAAAATAGAATTTCATAGCTTGTAAACCTTCTTCAGGCTCCATGTTTTTATGTAGCAATTCTAAGCCCATTGCCGTCATGAATGCCACCGTTGATGTAATTTATCTGACAGTTCTAAAGAGTTCTAAATGTAGGAACTGAGAAAAGGACTGCATCTGTAGTGATCTGCAGTTTAAGGCTACCCAACAGAGGGGGCCAATTCACAAAGAATGGATTGCGCCCACTGATAGCACCATGAATCGCGCATCATTTGGAACCTCTATCTGCCCCATCACACGGTCCCATTCACAAAAGATATTGAGCTAATGATATTACAACACAAACACGCCCATAAAGTTTTGGAGCTGAGTGCAATTTGACCTTTTTTTGCGTCCGATTGCAGTTATTAATGTGGCAAATTATAAATGTGCCTGAGACCGATGTGTCAGTTGGGAGGGTGAGAGTCAACCGGAGCCAGAAGCCTATCAGAACCCAACGACGCCCTACACGCTGAGTCGATTCGGGCCGGGCTTTGGCTGTATAGACCAGGCTTGGGTCGAACTTGGGCTCATTTAACTTCTCTCCTTTTATTTTCCCCATATATGCCTCTGCACCGCAGAGCACACATATGCGGGTGGGTGAAGTAATACATCATTAATGAGGATGATCTGAATTACAGTCTGAGACATTTTTTGAGTTATAAAAATATTTAGAGTGTTAAATAGCTGCAGCGATCCCACCGCAGCAGTGCGTCTCCCCCATTGAGAGAGACACTGTACGCATTTACACACGACGCACAGCAGCGTAAATTTCTGCCTTGTCTCAAGGTATGATTCACAAAAGATATTGCGCTAATGATATTACAGGACAGACACGCCGATAAAGTTCTGCTGCTGAGTGCAATTTGACCTTTTTTGCGTCCGATTGCAGTTATCCATGTGGCAAAGTAGAAATGCGCATGAGGCCGATGCGTCGGTTGTGAGGGGTCAACCTGAGCCAGAAGCCTGTCAGGACCCAACAAGCCTCAAACGAGTTGATTAGGGGCCGGGCTCGGGCCTTTCAGGTCGGACTCGTTCAACTTCTCATATGCCAATATACGCCTCTGCACCGCAGAGCACACATATGGGGGTGGATGAAATAATACATCATTGATGAGGAAAATATGAATTACATACTCTTATTTCAAAAGTTTTGACATTTTTGAGTTTCTGAAACACCTGCAGCGATCCCACCGCAGTAGAAATGATAGATCGCTGTGCACATTTACGTACGATGCACAGCATTGTAAATGTATTGATTACTTAAATCTTGTTTTTCTCATGTAATTGTATCATAGCTTTATCCATTTATTTTTCATGACAGAACTCTCACTGCATCCCAAAATAAATGAGTTAGAGTGGACAGCCCTTTTAAATATGCTTCAGTTACCACCAACTCTCTGAAGCTAATAACTTCACTGTAACTGCATGTGGCTGTTAGCGCTGATCTTTGTGAATTGGACTGTTTTTGCAATTATGCTCATTTGCATAGAAAGGGGCCGATTTTGCACCAAATGTATGCATATTACCTAATTTAAATATGTGCAAATAGCACAGGAGCACTATTGGCTTGGCAGCGCAGTTAGGGGTGCATTTCACCCATTGCAGGTGCTTTGAGAATTATTTATTTTGGTCTTATTGGTTCAGGTTTAGCGGCTACAAAAGCCACGTAATCCCTCTTTGAATTTTCCCTGGTGTTGAAGATGCTACATCATTATTTCCAATGATTAAAAATCACATCTTCTTACATTTTTCACCTTAAGTCCAAAATGCTTTTTTTTTTTTTTTTTTTACCAACAGTTATTGTTCTACCTTATAGACAAATAACTGATTTAGAAGTAAACTTGCTCTTGACTTTCAGAGTTACCAAACTAAAACAAAGCCAACAAAGTATTCAATATTTTTTCAACACTTGCCGACAAAAAACTATTTTGAAAAAGACCTAAATTTGGCTTTTGGCTGCCAAGCTGTGAACTATTCAAACTATTCAATAAAAGGTGCTGCTGGGGGCATTGTCTCTCTCACATGCACATTTGCGTCACCGTGTGTTGAGTTTTTGCTGTACGTCCATGGGAGCCTGTCAGTGTCTCTGTCTACAAGTGTCCCTGTGTGTCCCAGTGTGTCCCAGTGTGTCCCAGTGTGTGTGTGTGTGGATAGAGCTGTCCTTTCCCTCGCAGACAGGTACACCAATTACCTCTCCATCTCTCTCTCTCTCTCTCTCTCTCTCTCTGGCTACCTTTTCCTGCCTGCTGCCCTCTATTCACACCTGCTAATTATCCCTCTGTGTGTGTGTGTGTGCATGCATACGTGTGACACCTTGTCTTCTAGAGTGAAGCGACCTTATTGGGTCCAACGGCAGCATTTTTTCTGTGGTCACACACACACACACACACACACACACACACACACAAATATATACAAACTGGACACATTTATTCTTGTGGTGTCGCTGCAGGATCGATGATAGATGCTAATTAGGAAAAGCTATTTTCACAGCCACCGGTAGCTCCTATACTCTCCTGATTACAGCACACTTACATTTAGTAATGTATTCATTCATCATTAACATTTTAATACAAAGGTATTTCATTTAGCAGTCGGGTGTTTAAAGATCCAGAATGTAAAGGCTCACTGAACACACTGTGTGTTTCTTTATAATACCATTGATTATTTGAGCTGGAGTTGACAGAAAAACACCATCTGATGTTGTTGATTTTATCATGAAGAGAGCAGATGGACAGTGAACTAGTGCCGGTGAGCTACTTGAAATATAAAGTGCATACAGAAGGGGCAACCAATTAAAGGATAACCCTGAGTAAAAGAGTGGAGAAACATAACGAATGCAGATACTTTTAATCCGTTCTCACTCCCAACCGACGCTCGGTCAGTTGCCCCTCTGATACTGAGGCACCCTTCAGCATCTGTCTGAGATGCACCGGGCTTTCAACTAACTCCAGTGTTAACATATTCATGTCATTATTAGAAGGTCAGAGCAACTGACGCAGTGTATAAAGAGCAAGAAATCCTGCTTCGGGAGCAGTCTGAGTGGATGATGGATAAAACAAACACAGACATTCACCCAGGAGACCGCTGTTCGTGTCCCATCTGAAACCAAGTCAACGTTGACTTATTTACCTTAGTTGGGTTACATAACAAACGTACTTTTAACCCAAACCACAAACCTTTCTTAAGCCATAACCAAGTAGTTTTGTTGCCTATAAAAAACTAAGTAAACCTATGTTGGAAGCTTTTGATGAAAAAAAAAAGGAGCATGTGGGTGTTCTAAAAACAACAGGAATTTATTTATTTATTTATTCATTTTATTTATAAATGACTTGATGAATAAATAAATCTGCCATTAAATGAACCAAAGAAATGTAAAAAGAAATGTTTAAAGAAAAGAATACAGAAATAAATACGTTTTGGGAAAATAAATAAGGGTTGAAATGGCAGCACATCACCCCCCACCACCCCCACCCTCATCCACCTCCATTGGCTCCCGGTCAAGTCCCGCATCACCTACAAAATCCTCTTCCTCACCGACAATCCTTCAATGCCCCGGCTCCTCAGTACCTATCTGACCTCCTCCATCCATACACACAGTCCCAGAAGCTGAGATAAATAAAGATAAATACACAAATAAAGACATTTCAAAATGAATATAAAATAAATATAAAAAAATGAATGCAAAAATAAATAAATATATTTAAAATGTAATTAAAAAAAAATCCATTAATAAATAAATAAATGAGGAAATTTAACAGAAGAATAAATAAATAAGGGAATTGATACAAAGATAAATAAATAAAGAAGCCAATTAAAACAGAAATATCAATTTATGTCACATTTTATCAATTGATTAATGGCTACATTTATATTTATATTATTATATATTATATTTATGTTTAATATTATTTTTGCTACATTTAATGACTGTATATCAAGTCATTTCTTTATTTATATATCATTTTGTCAGGTTCAGTCCTCCGTCATAGACAAAGAAACAGTGCTAGACTATAGTCAGTCAGACAGTTGGTGAGCAACAGTCAACATGTCACTCAGTAAGTGACGTATAGACCTCACAGCTGTATACAGTATATGTTTCTCTCTCCGTCAGTCTGGCAGTCGCTCACATTACTTGTCACTTTGTCAGTCACCCTGAATACAGTAGATGTTCACTTTAGAGAAGCAAGCAGTCAGTCAACTTTATTGACACGCTGTGATGTTAACTTGCCCGATACAAGGAAAAGACAATTACCACACAATTACCGTGTCAGTCAATCAGTCAGTCAGTCAGTCAGTCAGTGGGTTTGTCAGTGAACCAGCTCCACATATTAGTACATTTCTCTCTCCATTTCTTAAAGTAGGCCGAGTCAGACAGAAAGGGACAGTCGGTATTTGGCAGCTAAATGTCAGTGAGTGAAAATATGCCTTATAAAACTAACACACACACACACAACACACACACACACACACACACACACACACACACC
Organism: Sebastiscus albofasciatus; assembly: GCA_916701655.1. Lineage (NCBI taxonomy): Eukaryota > Metazoa > Chordata > Actinopteri > Perciformes > Sebastidae > Sebastiscus > Sebastiscus albofasciatus. The sequence continues at coordinate 28,823 of CAKAOI010046143.1, read as the reverse complement.
AGGCTGAAATCATACCATCTCCTCTCGCCCTCTTCATCTTCTGCCTCCATCTCGGAGCTGCCACCCTGTCCTCCTCATTAGATCATCTCTCTTTCCCTTTAAAGGTCATGGTGAATAAGTGTGGCTGGTAAATAAGAGCGTTTTTTAGCTGACTGCAAATAAATGCACCCGAGTCTGCATGTTTACTGGAGAAAAAGGAAGACAGAGAGATGGATGGAGAGGGTGGGAGGAAAAATAGAAGGAAAGACAAAGAGAGATTGGCGTTTTCATTTTCTCGCAGAGACGTACGGGAGACAGAAAGACGCCGTTATGGACAATAACCAGACTGCCCGCGTACACACACACACACGGCTTGAGTCACAGAGAGATATGGCATTTAGCAGCCATTGTCTTTTATAAGCAGAGTAAATCTAATTCATGGACTTGGAGTGCGACGGCAAACAATGTTAGTTTGTCATCCAAATGTCAGCTGTTGGAATGCAATATGCAAATGACATCAGGAAGGTAGACAGGAGGCAGGACTGCAGTCTTTTAATTCTCTTTAAGCTACGTTTGATTTGATTCCATGCGGCGTGAAGAACTCATCTTTGACCCAAAGAATAAAATGGAGATGCAGGACACCGAAGCCGCATGTTTATGTCCGATCCCTCTCAACCCTGGCGCTGGGCAGGAGGGGCCAGAGAGAGCGGGTCACAAATCACACGTACAACAGCGGCGAGACGGAGAGATGGAGCGGGTCACAAATCAAATGCGCTCCGTTGCGGGGCAAGAGGGTCAGAGCGCGATACAAATCAAACCCACTCCGTCGGCCGGGTGGTGGCGGGTGAAACAAATCACGGCGACCTCATCTCATCTGCCTGCTTGTCCGATGGGAGAGAAGAAGAAGAAGAAAAGACGCATGGTTGCTGCTGACATTAAAAAGACAGAATGAGAGGGAGAATGAATGACAGCGAGAGACGACTGTTAACACTAATGCCTACCATACACTAGGAGACTTTGAAAAGACTTTGAAAAGACTGAAGTCTGACACCCTCTCACATCTGAAGACAGTGTGTCTTAGGTCACAGAATTCTTGTCACATGGCTATATCCATTATTACAGCCGCATACAGCCAGCAGGAAGCTGGCAGAACCTGATATGTCATATGAGCGTGCAGGGCAGTGCAGTCCCGTGGGTCTGATGCACGTTCATTATGCCGAGGAAAATTACTCTGGATTCGGCTATTAGTACATTTTACAACTTTTAGGACAAAATGATTTAAATGAGGGCTATTTAAGTGATCGTACTGGGAAGTGGATTTACCTAAAAAAAAAAAAAATGATCCTCTGATTTACAGACGTCTCTTTATACACCCATGGCCACAGACTCATTTGCGTTTTCAGTCCAAAATGGCTGTTGTTAAGAAAGCACCAGAGTTTCGTCTCTTTGCTTCTGTACTCTGTGATACTATCTGCAGTGGAAAATGAAATACAGGAAAGGACCTGATACCAAAAGTGAGTTGAGTGGAGCCAAACCATGCAGTGGAAATGAGACAATAGAGCCAACATGAGTGTCATTGAGCTGTCTGTCAATTGTGGCTTTATTATTGGCTGGACCACAGAGGGCGCAAAAGTCGCAAAAGTCTGTCACTGACTGAATGACTGAGTGACTGAATGACTGAGTGAGTGACTGACTGAGTGAGTGACTGAGTGAGTGAGTGACTGAGTGAGTGACTGAGTGACTGAATGACTGAGTGAGTGACTGACTGAGTGAGTGACTGAGTGAGTGAGTGACTGAGTGAGTGAGTGAGTGATGAAGTTACAGGATTGGTCGGCTGACTGTTGGAGTTTCCTCATTGGTCGTTGCTCTTTCAAAATGAAAAGGTGGAGAACAGTTCTGTGTTTAGGTTTTCTGGTGAGCTGTCAGCGGTTCATTGTATCATTACACAGTGCTGTTGTTGTACATGTGCGTTTGTTTAAATGTTTTTTTTAAGTTACGTTATGTTGTGCTTCGTATTGTGTTACCGTGCATTCACACCAAGTTCGAAGCAAATTTTTGCCTCACTTTCCTCCATTTCCTCCATCAGCAATGGAAGAAATAACAACTGTTGCTGCTTTGTACATGTTGTGGAAGTCTCAGATATGTCAGAAAACCAAACGCCGTTGTGTCTGGGTTCATAACATCACCCGGCGGCGAGTCGTTTTACATACTGTATCTGTATCTTACAAGCCACACATCACTACTGCCGTACGAACCCAAAATAAACAGACTGTGCTGTGATTTAATTGCAATAATGGATGGAATAATCGGATGGATCACTGCCAGGCTATGCTAACATTGTAGCTGCTCCATTAACACTCCATCTAGGAATAAATATGGCAGCAACAAGGTCAGTGATGACAGCAGGAATATGTCAACGCTGATAAACTTTTGTGAAGTATGTAGGCTATATATTGTTACACACCACTTATATGATGAATGCTTTTGATACACATGCTTTAATAAAAAACTGAAATACTTTAACCTTGCTGTATGTCATGCTAATACCTTTCACCTTGTATAAAATGTATAATATACTGACTAGTAAATGTTACCATTTACTATTATTGAATGTCATTTGCTTCATTATAAGTTGTCTTTCAATCAAACATTAAGATATTAGTGGAAAGAAAACTGTTCACAAAACATGATAGACATGACCACTGACTATTTGTTAAACAATTTAGCCACAAATTCACATACTGACCAGATATGGTCCAGCCATAGACTCAGTTTGGACTGAGTCTTGTTTTAATCAGTTTGTCTCTCTCTCATCTCATCTGCAACCGCTTATCCCGTTAGGGGTCGCGGGGGGGCTGGAGCCGATCCCAGCCGACATTGGGCGAAGGCGGGGTACACCCTGGACAGGTCGCCAGTCCATCGCAGGGCTGACACATAGAGACAGACAACCATTCACGCTCACATTCACACCTATGGGCAATTTAGAGTCAACAATTAACCTAACATGCATGTCTTTGGACTGTGGGAGGAAACCGGAGTACCTGGAGAAAACCCACACTAACACAGGGAGAACATGCAAACTCCACACAGAAGGGCCCCAAGTCAGATTCGAACCTGCAACCCTCTAGCTGTGAGGCGCCAGTGCTAACCACTGCACCACCATGCAGCCCCTTGATCAGTTTGTCATATAGTCTAATTAAATGCAGCTGTGTTTAATGCTCCACACTTTTTTTTTTACCTTATTTCATAGATGTTTTTATTGCTTTGTTTGTTCTTATGTCCTTGAAATACACTGTACTACATTTCTTACTATGCATATATCTTTATCTAACGGCTACATGAATAAAGTCCACTTTATATTGTCTGTGGTTTTTGTTCCTTCCTCCGCTTCCTTTTCTGCCTCTATTTCAATTATCCTTCTCTCTATTCTTTCATCCATGCTCATTTAACATATCAAAACTGTGTATAACAAGCGCAGCGTTTCCCAGTCTGATGATAATATTCTTCACCACAGTTCACACGCTGAGGCCAATTGTTCCTTCTGAAGTCATTTTGAATGGAGATGTTCAGATTTAGTCTGTGCTTTTTAATGTTGTCATTGTGTTTTTTATTGGTGCTCTTATTGATGTTGTAGCTTTATCTTATGGTTGTGGGCTTATTTGTGGAGGTAGTCCTTCATGTCGTGTACAGTAGATGTCTGGAGCGGCTGGTTATGTAGAGCATAGTTTTGTTGTGGTTGCTGTTTTTGCTCCTCTGAGGCCTGTACTACGAAGCATGATTTGGGGTTAGCGAGGTAACTTCAGGGTTAACCCTTCAGGGTTTTCCGTCCTTCTTACCGGGGTAGATCGCCATGATGAACAGCTGTTCCAGATAAGAGATCAACTCGTATGAAAGCACCTCCTACTGACCAATCACAGCTCGGTGCAGGGATCGTGTGGTAATATTACACAAATACAAAGAAGTGTAATTAGAAGTAATTTCTCCTTTTGATTTCATTGTTGATTCCGTCCTGGTTCGTCCGTTTCCACAGGTCTGTATTTCTAATTTTTCTGGACCACCATATTCTCAGGATGTATCGGAGGCGGTTATTAATGAACACTTGCAGTTTGTTGGTGTTGGTGTTGGTGTTTGTGGTTTTCCAGGTTTCACAGCCATAGAGAAAGACAGATTTTAAATTTGAGTTGAAAATTCAGATTTTTGGATAGCTGGGAAGAGAGCCATACAGGTCGGAGTGTTCTAAAGGCATGTCTTGCTTTGCTGATGCGTAGCTCCATATCCTTATCTGCTCCTCCTACTAGTGGGTGTAGTAGGCCCCTATTGACCCACATCTATGGGGCTTATAGAACGTGATAACGCCTATTTCATAGCCTGAAAATAGTCTAATCGACTGACTATACAGTAACTGTATTTCTGGACTTTTTGTTTTAAAGGGACTGTTTGTAACTTCTTACATGTATAAATCAATCTGGGTCAGTGTCCCATGCTCGCTCACGTGTGGCTACGCTGTTCAGACTCAGACTCCAACACAAACTAAACGGAAGCACCAAAACCTCTTGGTTGTATCTAGTGAAGCCCGTCTGTTAAACAGTGTTGTTGGCGGTCAGAGGACGCGGGGGAGACCGTAGCTTTGGTCTCCAGGACCGGAGTCTCTGCTGTACTCTGCTCCTCTGCCTGCCTTCACTCACACATCGCGCTCGTTCTCACTCTTTTGCTCCACTCTCACGTGCATGCTGCTCACTCCACACTGCAGAAGAGTTAGTTTAGCTCTGACAATATCTAGTGAATGTTCAGTGGACGTTTGTGCAGAAATAACTGCTGCAGCTCCTCCAGACCAACAGAGGTTTCCCATGTCTCGTGAAGTGACGGGGCTCCGCAGAGAGAAACGTTATCATCTCCGACCAAAACTCCGGCGTCTCCCCTGTTCCCTCCGGCCGCGGTCGGGAGGCTGAGGCAGGAAAAGCCAACACTAGGATCAGCATTGATTCATGGAGAGACCTTGGTCTGGTCAGCTAACATTACTGCCAAGCAGCTGAAATATAGAGTGATACTGTGCTTTTAGCTGACGTGTGTCTCCTCACTGTTTTGAGTGATGCTCCTTCATGTCTATGTAGAGCGAGCACAAGCGCCAGCAACAAGACGGTGACTTTCGTTGACTTAGCGGCCACAGGTGTCGCCGTTAACAAGACATTTCTGATTCTTACAAACAGTCCCTTTAAATCAAATTTTCAAATTTGTACGTTTTATTATGTAAAACACGTTGAATTGCCCCTATGCTTGAAAGGTGCTATACTAAAATGTAAAACTATTCCTTTCTGGGGGTCTTTCAACTGCATCTCACCATCTTCCTCAGTGAATGGAGTTTGTGAAGTTGCCAAATAACTGAAGAAATAAATGAACAAGGATTAGGCAGCATGCTAGTAAACATATTTAGAATCTCCCAAAGCATTCATGTCTATGTGTCTACAACAGCATTAGCATTAGCATTAGTAACTTGTGCCCTAGGCTTAGCCATTACAAAGTCAAATACTGCCTCTTATAAATTCAGTCAACCTCACTCACCCAAACTCTTAATAGCTCCTCCTCATCTTAATGGTTGTTATAATCGATGAAAATAAACCAGAAAAGGCCTGAGCTGAAACCTAGTATTTTTGAATTAAAGTCGCTACGAGTAATTATTTAACTTAGACAAACATTTTCTCTCCGAGTGTTTGATTTGTTTCTTTGTTGTATTTTTCTCTGTTGCTCTGTGTCTCTTTAAATGTGAACTGTGTGTTTGATATTCTGCATGCTGAGCAATATCTAAACCAACTCCAATTATGTGCATAGTGCGCGCGCGCGTGTGCGTGTGTGTGTGTGTGTGTGTGTTAACAACCCTCTGAACAGCTATAGAGACTTGCTGACCGTTCCTCCGTGCTGCCATGGTGGGCTAATTAATCAGATTAATTGAATACTGTTGATCAATAGCCAGCGGGGTGTAGACATTAGTTAGTTAATATGTTTCTCATCAGCTGGGGTTGCAGCGAGGCTGTGGGTGTGAGTGTGTGTGTAGGAGCGTGTGCTTTCATGTGAGCCAATAGCGGTTGAATTAAGAGGAGATTAGAAAAGACTTTGATTCGATAAAATAATAATCTAACTGCGCGGTAATGAATCACCCTCGAAAATGTACTCCTCTCGCTCCAGATGAAAGGTTGAGGACGAAAGAAGAGAACAAAGATATTTCATCATCTGATCAGTAGTTCTTATCAGTATATATATTTGAAGTATGTATCACCTAATTAGCATTTGAAAGTATTTTAAACATCATTATGTCATTGTCCTGTTAGTTATAAGAATATGACTTTCACAAATAAATGAGACTGTGGTCAAGAGGCAACTTAACCAAATAGCTTACAGGTAGGTAGCTTAAGCAACATTTCAGGGGATCTATTAGCAGAAATGGAATATAATAGTCATACATAGGGTTGACTCCATGCAGAGGGAGCGGGTCCTCTGCATGGAGTCTGCCATGTTTTTGACGTTACCTGAAAGCCACCGTAGTTGAGGCGCAATGTCGGCCCCGGTCGACAGTCGCACCGGGAGCAGGGAGCCCCATCACGGTGCGGCGAGGCCCGGCGGGAAGCGCTGTCCGCTCCAGCGCCTCGAAGAGGCTGGAGTGCCAAGCGGGACCCCCTGACCGAGTCATGTGACCGAGCGAACGTAACTCCGCAAATCATCCCGGACGCTACTCCGCCAAGATCTGGGTACTTTTCCAGATGGAAGTCGAGCCATTTAGACTTCATGCGCCAATAAGCAACTCTCATAGGAATGACCGGGGCCCCGCCTCCAACGCTGGATCCAGTTCTTTCAATGGCTAACAATTAACGGCTAATTTGCATTTGAAAAGCTTGTTGAGTTTTCAGAAGCTGAGGACTCCAGTGGGAGTGGATGGAGTCTAGTTCAATGTCAGTTACTGTGATAAGGGGCCACAAGCTGATACCAGAAAACAGTTTGGAGATGAGTTTGGTAAAATAATGGGAGGTGCAGGGGGTAGCCGATGACCTTTCTAGCAGACACACACACACACACACACACACTTACACACTCAAACAACACAGATACACTTTGTCTCCAGTATAGCAGGTGCCTGTGGCCAGGTCATAGAAACACATATACCTTCCAAAACCACCGTCCTGCACACAAACACACACATCCTCTCTCAGCAAACACTGAACTCATGAATCTTTAAGACAACTGCACCACATAACAACCAGACTACATAAGGATGCTACATCATTTTACTTGTGAGTGCTACTGTGTGTGTGTGTGTGTGTGTGTGTGTGTGTGTGTGTGTGTGTGTGTATGCTGAGTATGTATTTAAAGAGTATAGGAGTGTTTCGGGATATCTGAAACCTTTCGCAGCTCTTATCCTGTAGAGATAAATAAGCAGATAAATGAAGGGAGGGAGATGGTAACCATTGTTATTAAAGGAAATAAAAACATTTTGGTGTGGGGTTTTTACATTTATGGCTGTAATATTTAAGATAAAGGAGAGGGAGGAGATACGAGAGACAATCGATTGGCACATTTCTCATGCTATTGTTTTGACAGCGTTCATTTGTCAGTAATTGCCGTTTTAGTCAGTCAAATCTGCAACACAGTTCATGTGAAGTGCTTTTATATTTAGCTCTTTTATAGATTGTATTACTTTGTGATTTTGTTACTATTTGGAAATAAAATATATGTGCACAATTACAGAATATGTGCAAAACAAATTAATATTTAGAAATAAAATATTTTTGTGCCGAAGTACAGAATATGTGTAAAAATGTATATTAGGAAATAAAATATATGTGAAGAAGTACAGGATATGCGTAAAAATGTATATTTGGAAATAAAATATGTGTGCAGAAGTACAGGATATTTGTAAAAATGTATATTTAGAAATTAAATATATGTGCAGAAGTAGAGAATGTGTGTAAAAATGTCTATTTGGAAATAAAACATATGTGCAGAAGTACAGGATGTGTTAAAAAAAAAGCATATTTGGAAATAAAATATAAGTCTATAAGTACTAAATATATGCAAAAAAAATGCATAATTTAAACAACTAAATTATAAATGCAATAGATGCATGCATGTAACCTTCAACCCTTCCACATACACAAACATAGCACTATTCTTTTAAAGGATAAGAGCTCCTTGAAAACTCAATTAGACTGGGGGGCAAAGCCTACAAAAACCTACCACTCTCACACACTGACGTACATGGTGGCATTCACACACACTCACACTCACACTCACACACACATGCATGCCAGTGTTTTAGCTTCCTGACCTGCAGCTATTTCCAGTGTTAAATGGACTCTGAGGTTCCAGACGAAAAAGCTTGTACTATGGCATATACCTCATTACACTGTTTGTGTGTGTGTCTCGTGTGTGAGTGTATGCTTTTAATGTAACACAACCCACCCCTCTCAACACACACACACACACACACACACAAACACACACACACACACATAGACATAAGGTGCAAGGTACCTAAACGTAATCATGAAAAAGTTTGATCCCACTTTAGTTGCTACGGACGAATATAATGGAAAAAGAAATTGACTACATTGTTGGTGAATAATGTGCGGATATATTCAGTATCAACATTATGCGACTCGCTAGAATTACGTTCATTAACAAACGTTTCCTCATTATGTTAATAGAAAATGTAATCCAGGTGGCATTATGTTTCTTTCAAAAGAAATTTGCTGTAGCAAATTAGATGTAATTCCCGGGAGACATGTTGCTATATGCCTTTCCATGTCTGACATGAACGTAGAAAGCGTTGTTTTTAATTTATATTGTCACTTTTATTAGTTATGTTAATGTACATGAGAAGCGTGGGAAGATGACCAAGATGACTGTCAAATTTACTCGCAGAGAATGTTTATCTAAAGGAAATGCATGTACTTGGTCAATTTGAATGTCTGATGTAGAGTTATATGTTTTCTGGTATGCTGGATCTAATTTTTACAGCTTGAACATCCTACAATATGTTTTTTCTTACTTTCTGGCCGTCCGCTGAGTCTTTGCTTTGTGGTTTTTGTGGCTTGAGTCGACAGTTCCAGTTCTAGCACCTGGTGTTGGATATGGAGCTTGTCATATTCCTGCTTATCAAGTCTTTCAGAGAAGGACACTTTGGACTACTGATCCCCTACTCGACCAAGTAGATGAATTTCTATGAGAGAAACCATTATGGGCAGGTCAATTTGGCGGCCATCTTGAAAAATGGCCACCATCTTGGATTTTCAAGTGGCCAATCGTTCATATTTGATAAGCGTCCCCTCGGGAATCATCATGCCAAATTTGGTGCTTGTATCACTATTTGCATGATGTTTCCACTATCAAAGAAATGTCAAGAGCAAAACAACAAAACAGGGTTAGAATTCATCCTCTGGTGACTTGAATATTCTTATTTAACAAGTTTCCCATAGTTGTTGATATATCATTGCTATGGACAATATTTGCCTCTTAAATATAGTGGAGTATAAGTATAAAATAGCATAAAATGGAAATACTACCAAGTAAAGTACAAGTACCTGGCTTGTATATCCGCCGTCTTGGTCTTCTGGTTTCCCTATTCGAATGACAAATACAGACGTTGTCTCCTGCTGGTGTGCACAGTTATTTCCTCTCACACAGGCGCAGAACGTACATGGTAGTTGTCTGTTGGCTGTAGTCTTTGTGGTATGTTCAAGTGCAACTTTTTGACCAAGACAAAGGCGACGTGAGGCGAAGCACAGGTGGTCTTCATCACTGCTCTTTGATGTCGGGGTTGGTGTGTCTGGGTATTA
>CAKAOI010046143.1:4020-16520 GCA_916701655.1 Sebastiscus albofasciatus | reverse complement strand
ACTAACTAGAGACTCACATGATTAACGACTAATGACTCAAGACAACTCATGTGACTAACGACTGACGTGACAAAATAAGTCAATGTTGCTTTTAGTTTCACACGGGACACGAACACCAGTCTCCTGGTTGAAAGTCTTGTGTTTGTCTGACCCATCCACCAGCCCTCTCTCCCACCCGCCATGAACGGACTCTCACACTATCAATACTACGTCAATACGGTGTCATGTATTTCAAATGTGTGTCTGTTTAGTGTTCTCTTTGCTTTTCAGCCCTCTCTCTCTCTCTCTCCCTCTCTCTCCCCTTTGGTAGATCGATATAGGCTAATTGCTGTGGAGCATCAGACAGTTGGGACTCTTCTTTTCCCCGGAGTGTCTAATTAAGACCGTCTAACTCACTACCTGTGTGTGTGTGTGTGTGTGTGTGTAGGAGTGTGTGGCCGTGGTTCAGACCAGAAACACCTGTAGGCTTACGTTCAACCAAAACAGTCTGTCGCGGGCTGCAACAAATTCTTCTACGAACCAATCTGCGGTTTAAGAACACATCATGAATCTGATGTCGACTTTTCTCAGAAGCTTCCTTAAGAACAAATTGAAGAACAAACTTTGGAAGATATTGGTGAACGAGGCCCATTGACTTCCATTCATCTCCCTAGACAATTGCTCATTCATTACTTCAACCACAAAACAGATAAAAGCACATATCCATCAGCCTACGCTCGTGTTGGAAGAGTTTCTTTTGTTAAACAATACACACAAATGAGGAGTACTTGTAATCGTTTATACTTTGAGGATGCCTGACCTTGATCATAAGAGAAAATGTGACCCAGAGCAAAGAGAGAGGAGCGCGGGGAAGTTGACAAAGGTAGAGGTGGTGGCTGAGCAAAGGGAGAGATAAAGAAGGGGAGAGAGGGATGAGTGCAGATATAAACCAGTAGCAGCTGTTTCCACCCCATTAAAATGTAATTAAGGAGAACCTCATTACAGAGAAAGACAGGCAGAGCGATGGGGAGATGGAGAAATAAACTGTTTTCTACTGTCTACTTTATCACTCATCCGGACAGAAAATCATCTCTTTATTTCAAGTAAACACTTTGAGAGAGAGAGAGAAAAAAAAAGAAGAATCCAAGCGCTGTCTGGTTCTATGATGCTAATTAGATTTGAGCAGATCGTTTGGCAGAGAAGACATAATGTTCTGAATCCAGTTTGGCACTTGAAAGTAAGTATTGAATATAATAATCCCTCTCCCCAGTCAATCAGTCTTTCTCCGGAGTGTGGGATTTCTGTCTTTCTGTCTCGTCTGCCAAACAGCAGCCGCTCTGAAATGAAAACAGTCGGGGCAGATGTACTGTTGAAAGCAGTTGTACTCTCTAAAGGATTCCTTACTTTCAGCATATCAGCATGTGATAGTAAAAAGGAGTGTTTGTGTTTTTAGGTTTGTTTTGCATCAACTATTAAGCTTACATTCTTATCCAGACCAAATGTTTTTTTTCATTTACTCTGGATGACTGAGAGTGTGTGCTCCTTTTTTCCTGATCCCTGCCAAAGCAGCAATATGAGAATAAAGTTGAGAGAAAATAGACATTGTTTTTTTTCCCCTTGGATATTTTTCCTCTACTTGATCACTTTATTCACCTGCTTGTCTTTCATAGTGGATGCTGTAGTTGGTGGCAGCAGTAGAAAACAAAACTGATAACTTAGAGCTACACTTAGGGGCTGCAAATTTCTCATAATGTTTTGATACTGGTGCAAATACAATACATGAGTTTCAGTACACTTTTTATATCTTGTGTAATTTTTCTACAAAAGCCTTTTTACTATATTTAAAGGTGCTATACATGAGATTTTAAACGTTAATATAGCAGCAAACAACTATTTGCTATGAAAAGATATGATGAAGTAATGCCTACCTGAGCAGAGACCAAAGTCGCTTTCACCTGTGTGTGTTGTAATCCGAGCTGTTCTGTTCTCTGTTTTAGTAGCCGGGCTGGCCGCGATATGAATCCCTCCTTTTGAAATTGTTGGCCCTCCCCGCGTTCATAAAGAGACTAAGAGAGTGACCTCCCACACAGAATTGTAAAAGCAAGATGGCAGAGTGTAGTCCGAAGCATCAAACTTTACCTAAAACATATTTTACTTGATGTTTTAGGTAGCTAGCGTTAGCAGGATAGCTAGCAAGCTAATAATTGCGTTACATGGATTTATGTCTCCCGGTAGATCGAAGAAATATCTCCCTACCAAGCTGAATACGTTGCTAATGTCACTAAAATAACTATACTGTAAAAATGAATAAGCCTTAAGGCAGTCATACATGCACAAAATTAACATCCGCCCTCCGTTCACTTCCATTTCTACGCAAGCAAAGGGGCAAAAAAACATTTGCTTCCGGTTGAGAAGCAAATTCACATCTTCGCATTCGCACAGAGGTCAATTTTGGTTAACTATAAGGTGAATATCACCTTGGCAGGCAATGGTCACTCGCCTGCATTCGTACGTGTGACTGTGCCTTGAAAATAACTTGAATCCATCAGTGTTTAATTTTGTTTTAAAGGTCACATATTATGCTCATTTCAGGATCATACTTGTATTTTGTGTTTCTACTAGAACATGTTTACATGCTGTAATGTTCAAAAAAACCTTTACTTTCCTCGTACTATCTGCCTGAATATGCCTGTATTTACTCTCTGTTTTAGCGCATTTCGACGGAATTGCGACGAAATTGCAACAGAGTTGCGTTGCTAGGCAACAGCTTGGGTCCATGTGTAATTCCTGTCAGCTGATGACATTCACATACACTGCAACAGGAAATAAACTGGGAACCATTAACAATGTTTATGTTTAAAACCGTGTAATGGTCTAAATCTTGTATATTTGTGACATCACAAATGGACAGAAATCCTAACAGCTTGTTTCAAACACACAATTTCTAAATACGGGCTGTGTGTATTTCTCTGTATATTGAACGTTTCAATACTTTCACATTATTTATATAGCACTTAAACCTGCTTTATACTATAACAGACATGACAATCTCACTTTGTACAATATGGGACCTTTAACATACAGATATATGTGCTACATTGTAAACCTGTGTATATACTGTAAAGGCCTAAAAAAAAAATGAAATAGTATAAAACTGTTTCATTTTTTTTTCTTTTCACAAAAACTGTTGCATGTATTTCAAAATAAAGGAACATCAACATGGAAATGCAAACACATATATATATATATGTACTCGCACAAACACACAAAAGCAGGAAACATAATGATAGCTCCCTCACGGATGACTCCGTCTCTCTCTTCCTCTGACAGTAAACAGCATCATCCAACCTGAGACAAACTGAGAGAGAACACGCCAGAAGACACAGACACACACGTGGTACACACACTCAGGTGCAAATAAATGAATACACACGCATATGTAGGGACAAAGGAGGCTGTACACACACACACACACACAAACAATTTAGTGTTCTTATTCAATCAAGCAGTGTGTGTACTTAGGCATGAGTAGGAGAAGATGCTGAAGGCAGAGCAGTACTCAGATAAACTGGAAACTGTGTGTGTGTGTGTGTGGTTGTCTAATAACTAGGGCAAAGCAGTCTTGGGGATATTAGTGTTTTTTAATTGAAAAATGGTCAGGAGGGAAAAGCAGAGGGATAAACACATAGATTATCCAGATATACACTCAAAATGAGGGCGTATATTAAATGTTGTTCCGACTGCAACAAGAGGCGAGGAAGCAATTTTAAAGTAGAAGATATTTTACACAGTAATTGGTGAAAGAAAAAAGAGCTTGCATACACATACTAAAGTAAAGTGCTACTTATGACAAATTCCATTAACAAACAGCCACATTAAAAGAGAGTAATTCAAGGGATCAAAACATACTCTGTCAGTTTTTTATTGTTTTGTAAATGGTGGCAACAAAAAGTAGAAATTCACAATTGTTTTGTGAAGCCCATCAAATACTGCAGGGCTTGAAATGGCACTGAACAACAAAAGTGTTCACACATGTCATGTCCTGCAACATTCCTTTTTTATGTTGGATCTTTTGTATTGATTCGAGATTTATTTTTGTCATTCAAGCTTGACTTAGAGTTCTGGTAATATCATGGATTCGAGTAAGGGTTAAATCAGCAGCAACTGGACTTGGTTTAGATTCTTGAAGATGTTTCACTTCTCATCCAAGAAGCTTCTTCAGTTCTGGCTAAGTGGTAGGGGATCCCAGGAATATCATGGAATTGTCTACGTTGAGTGGAAACACATACCACCTTTTGCTTTATGTTTTTTTTTTTTTTTTACGCTTTTAACCAAGATCACAATCTTTCCCTAAACCTAAGTCTTAAGTGTTTTAAATTGCCTAAAAGACGACTGAAAAACAAAGCAGAAATGCCTCTAAAAATGCTGTTACTTTTTAGGCAACACATTCTCACTCCCAACTCATCAAATACCGCCGCTTGGTCAGTGCCCCTCGGTGCACGTGGTACCCCTCCCTCTTGCTTTACTTTTGGACGGACCAGGGACAGCGTGTCAATATACGCTTGTTACATGCATAGTGTCCTTTCAAAATAAACTTCACAGAAAGTTAGGTTTAGGCAACACAACCACTTAGGGTAAGGAAATGGTCGTGGTTGACGTTAACTTCACTGACTAGCGACTCAAGTGACTCTCAAGACTGACGATACCAACGTGTCACGTGACTAAAGACTGACGTGACAAAATAAGTCAACGTTACGTTTAGTTTCACACGGGACACGAACACCAGTCTCCTATATGAAAGTCTTGTATTTGTTTGACCCATCCACCACCACTCCCACCCGCCCTTATTGGACTCTCATCCTATAATGCTACGTCACTTGCTCTGACCATTGAATAACGCTGCGGGTGGGTTTACATTGGAGTTAGTTGAAAGCCCGGTTCGTCACAAATTGTTGCTAAAGGGTGCCTCTGTGCGTCGCTTTCCGATGCCGAGGGGCACTGACCAAACGGTGGTATTTGATGAGTTGAGAGTGAGAACGGGTTGTTTTCGAGACAACATAAGTGTTTCTTTTTGGGCCACTTGGGGGCAGCGCAACAAGCTGTAAACACAACATACAATTTAGGAAGTTGTTAAAGCAAACAAATAAACAAACCGTTTTGGAGGCATGTTTTTTGCCTCCTGGACAAATGTTAGTCCAAGATTTACTCTTCTTTTAGCTCAGTTTTGGTCTCCACCCACTCTTCGGGAAAATATTGGGCAGTCTAGCTTTCAAATGCTCCACTATGTTCACCGGTTAGTTGCTAATCTTATCTGTCTGCCTGCTGCTGTTTTAAACAAGGTTGGTGAGAACGGTGAGTGTAAAATAAACAGGTAAAGTTACAGGCCGTAAAACCAAAACAATGAGCTGCAAGATGCTGAAAACTCCATAGAGCTGAGGTGAACTGCACAGTTCCTGTGGGTTCATCACTATGAACAACATCGGTAACACTTTATAATAACAATCATTAATAAGAGCAAAATTGATGGTTAATTAAACTTAAATATCTATCTAAATGTTGTTTACATATGCTTCACAAAGTTCTTGTTTACATTAAACAAGGTATTATAATCATCAGTTGCAACTTTGTAATTGCCATCAAATTTATATTCATAGATGATTTACAAACCAGTTATTAACCATTAACATAGTGTTACAAATATATATCTATGTAATGTTTATAGATGTTTTACAAACAATTTCTTAGAGATTTACAAATCATTTCGTAATCGTTAATAAATACTTAATATAGTATATAAAATGTTAAAATAACATAACAGTGGCAATACTAATAGTTAGTAAACATGAATGATTATCATTGCATTGTCTATTAGCAGTTAAATAACTATTAACTAAGTTTTAATTCATTTTACCATTTATAAATGATGGTTATTATAAAGTACCACAACATCTGCCACATTCCACATAGTCATTTGATTCATTGTTAATATAAAAAAATATTGATTAATGGAGCTTTAATGCACTACATGTAAAGATGTGTGTATTATCCGTGTAACTCTGTGAGCATCATTCAGACCTCTGTGTATGATACATTTTAGAGCACGAGTGTGAACTTGTGTGTTTACTACAGCTCCCAGTCAATACGAATCAGTCGTTTCTAGTTTTAACTTAAACTGCCAGGTACCTCTCTAAGTAATGGCCTTGCCAACTGTGTGTGTGTGTGTGTGTGTGTGTGTGTGTCTGTGTGTGTGTGTGTGTGTGTGTGAGTTGCCCCGGGAAGGAAGAAGTGGTTCAAAGAGCATCCGAAGCCTTGATTAAGGAAGTGTGTAATCAGAACTGAAGACCAGCAACAGTGTGATGCTGCCTGGAAGCTGCCTGACACACAGGAGGAGAAAATAGCCAGGAAAAAGCTAAACACACACACACACACAGTGAAACACACCCACAACACACACAGATAGCAGTAATTCTCAAAAAGTGCTACTTGAGCTAAATGCAGGCGGGTTTAGGAGATTAAACTGTGCTGTGATCAAAGAAGCTCTCCTTTTTTAGATACAAGTGGAAGTCATGACTGGATTGCATCGACAACCGTGAGCCCAAATACAAACATTGTGCATTCCACTGGCCACACACACACTCTGATGGTGAGAGTTCATCAACCTGGGAGGGAAGAAATGTTCTATGTCATGGGATTGGAGTCAAATTCAAATGGAATCAACCCAGTTTGAACCAGTGCTTCAAAACCCTAAACCCAACTGGCCCAGATCAAATTTTGGTGGATTTTTTGGGAAATTGCAACATACAGTAAAACCACAGGGTTGATCAAATACGAACAAGACTAAATTGTTGTTAAATGTCTAAATTGAAATTGATTTTTTCTTTCATACGTCAACATATTTTTTCCACCTGTCGTTTTTGTCACGAGTACTTTCACACAGAACGCAAATAATACACGATGACACACTTTTTTTCGGGACAAGGTTGATTCTGAGCTTTTGCAACGTGAATAAAGGCACCAATCAATCAGTAGTCTGAACCAAGACAACAAACTTTATTACTCCTTTCAACCTTGACAAAGGCAGCGCAAACCAGATCCACTCATTCCATTCTTACCTTTCACAATAAAAGCCCTGGACACATAATATTTGCAGCCGAGAATGTAGCATTTTCACGTTGTTTATTCGTCCCGCCACCGTTGTGTAAAGGCCTTTAGAGTGTACAGCCATGCTAGCAGCTCTGTGAGACTGTACTTAAGCACAAGTGCATTTTAAACTAAATGCCAATGTTGGCATGGTAACATGCCCACAATGACAATACTGATGTTAAGCAGGTAAACTTGTTCATCGTCTTAGTTTAGCATCTTAGTATGCTAACAGTTACAGTTATAGGTGAAGGTGTAACTGCACTCCCTTGTGCTATTGGCTGGTTAATCTGGGGACCTGCAGTCTACATACATTAATTATTTTAAGTTACAGTTAACTTTTTTTTTGTATCTTAACAACTACCTTTAACTCCTGCTGCCATTTTTGTTACATTCCTTTTTCCTCATGATTTCTTGTTGATAGGGAGTTAGGTTTCATTTCCAGGTTCATACTTGTATTTTGGGTTTCTACTAGAACATGTTTACATGCTTTCATGTTCAAAGAACACATTATTTTTCTCATACTGTCTGTCTGAATATACATGTATCACCCTCTGCCTGAAAATCAATCTCAGTTTTAGCTCCTGTCTCTTTAAGACTCCATCCAGAAAAAGCCCAGTCTGCTAAGATTGGCATTCGAGAAAAATACAGTGCACCTTTGGATGTGACATAGGAAGGGGAGCCTAATCTGAATGGCTTGTTGAATCACACGTTTTCTGATCTTGGCAACTCACAAAAAACTGACTGGGTTGTGTTATTTCACAGTCTGTGGTTTGGTAGACACTCCAGATAACCAAATGTATGTGCACATGCACTGAAAAAGTTTTTTTTTCTTTCTTTTTTAACATTGTGATTTTATTTAGAAATAAAATCACAGGTAGGTTTGTTATTTTGGCCTCCCAGAGGTTACAACTGCTGGCAATAAAAGATTGAGAATGTTCGACAAATTGACTATGAATTATTATAATCACAAAACCATGACAATAATGACTTACTGATCTTTCATTAGCAAAGGCAAAAGCAGCATGACGTTGATAAAGCACTGCAAAACCTGGATATTTGGGCATAAAAAGTGAGTCTGTGACACCCCCTGCTTCTTGGATTCAACTACATTCTTGCAAAACAGATCATATGCACCATTTGGGACAAAATGTGTGTCTTAAAATCCAAAACAGACCTTAAAGCAAGGACTGGTAGTGTTCCTCAAAAACATTTTTGTTACATTTGTTGAACTTCTCATGACATCCCGACAGCAATCAATAAATCAAATGCTCTGACAAAAGAAAAGAAAGAAATCCGGTACCTGTGGCTGTCACAGGACTGTAATAAACCTGCTCTGCTCGTTCACTCATTACACGTCACCGTGATCTTCCAAAAGCTGCTAGCTTGATGGCTGTGAGTGCTAACAATAGCCATGTTCGTTGTTTATGTTCATAATGATAATTTTGGGGTGTGGCGTGTCTTTGGAGGAAGGCCTGAAGGGACGGACTGTCAGTGTTGCCTACTTGTCGACTTCCTCGCTAGATTTTGGGGCTTGTGGAGCTAGTTACCATTACTAACCATAGCTTTAAATTAGAACTGTTCTCAAAACCTGTTTGCACTCAAGACAAAAGTTGTTTCTAAAATTGTAAGTTTACGTTTTCAGTCAGTTCACGACATATTTAGTTTCCTTTACGTATTAGAAGGTGCTCGATCCAAACAAAAGTTTGTAGACACTTATTTTTAGTCTATTGCACAATGACAAAGTTTCATAACACCCAAGTATGGAGGAGTAAAGTATCTCACTTCCAGTTGCTCAAGCTGAATTTAGCTCTTGAGCTTGGCTCTTTTAGCAGTATTTAGAACAGTTCCCTCCATATACACTATAAACACTCCATACTGAAGACTCTCATGTATTTTGGGGGCATTGACAGTTACACTTTTGTTATCTTTTTCCGTGTGAAATGCATCCAAACTGGCTGGCTTGAAGCAACCGTGATCCCAGAGTTAGTTATTTTGCGTAGAGCTTCAGCTTCAAAAACCAGACAGTTCAATGTCTGCTACAGTTTTTTTTAGCAGCTAGGCCTCTATATGTAATGTTACATCTGTATGGGAGTTTCATATCACAACCGATATCTGGCCCCTCTGTTGCTCAGTTCCATGTTGCTCTCTACCTCCCTCACCCAAGCCTCTTCAGTCTCGCTCTCCCTGAGCCCCTCTGCTCCTCAATAACACCACTATAATACAGAGACACAGACAAGAAAATAGATTCTGTTTGTGCTCATGTGTCTGTGTGTTTGTGTGTGTGTGTGTGTGTGTGTGTGTGTGTGTGTGTGTGCAAGAGGAGGACTAGAGCTATAGACAGAGAGAAAGATTGCAACGTCTATGGAGACACTAAGATCACATTTCAGCTAATAGTTTTCCAATCTTTCTTTCTCAGACACAAGTTTAGCCAGCTGAGTGTGTGTGTGTGTATGTGTGTGTGTGTGAGTGAGTGTGTGTGTGTACACATATAGCAGGCCATGCATCTTTGTGGATGTGTATTCCACTACAGTGAACATGATAGCTTTTGCTGATGTCTCTATTACTGTTGCAATCTCCAGCTATTGTCAGCTGAGAAAAGTCATCTGTTCCTCCATCGCCACATCTAAAGTGTGCACAGCCATGTGTGCCTTCCTCACACACAAATAGACACCACAAATACAATAAAAAACAGTAATACTAAGGCCTTCATAGACACTGGTATTACTTAAAACTAGGGCTGTCAATCCATTGAAATATTTAATCACGATTAATCGCATGATAGCCCATAGTAAATCATGATTAATAACTAATTATTCAAACAATTTTTTTGTCTGTTCAAAATATACCTTAAAGGTCCCATATCATCCTCATTTTCAGGATCATACTTGTATTTTGTGTTTCTACTAGAACATGTTTAGATGTTTTAATATAAAAAAACCCTTTATTTTCCACATACTGTTGGCCTGAATATGCCTGTATTAACCCTCTGTTTGAAACGCTCCGTTTTAGTGCATTTTGACGGAATTGCGACGAAATTGCAACAGAATTGCGTTGCTAGGCAACAGCTTGGGTCCATGTGTACTTCCTGTCAGCTGATGACATTCACATACACTGCAACCAGGAATAAACTGGGACACATTTAGAATGTTTACGTTTAAATTTGTGTAAAGTGTCTAAATATTGTAAATTTGTGACATCACAAATGGACAGAGATCCTGACAGCGTGTTTCAAATGCAGAGTTTCTGAATATGGGCTGTGTTTATTTCCCTGTGGATTAAGCGTTTCAATACTTTCACAGTATTTATATAGGACTTATATAAGACTAAGCCTGCTTTATAATAAAAAAACATGAAAATCTCACTTTTTTATAATATGGGACCTTTAACGGGAGATTTGTCAATTCATTAATACTCTTATCAACATGGGAGTGGACAAAAACAGTATGCTTGCTTAATGCAAATGTATGTATATATTTATTATTGGAAATCAATTAACAAAACAAAAAATTACAAATATTGTCCAGAAACCCTCACAGGTAAAAAAAAATATGCTCAAATCAGAACATGGCAAACTGCAGCCCAATAGGCAACAACAGCTGTCAGTGTGTCATTGTGCTGACTTGACTATAACTTGCCCCAAACTGCATGTGATTATCATAAAGTGGGCATGTCTGTAAAGGGGAGACTCGTGGGTACCCAGAGAACCCATTTTCATTCACTGATCTGGAGGTCAGAGGTCAAGGAACCCCTTTGAAAATGGCCATGATGGCCTTTTCTTTGGCAAAGTTTAGCGTAAGTTTGTAGCGTTATTTAACCTCCTTCCCAACAAGCTACATATAGTGGGTGGCAAAAGCTGGGGGAGGTAACTTGGCTAAAAGTGACCAAATAATAGAGTAAGCTTCCTTTTATGAAGCACATTATTGCTAACTTCTGTCCTTCTTGTTCGACACTTTCTACCAATGGCATGGACTCGAGTCACATGACTTGATTGTGAACTATGAATGTGATCACTTTAGATTTGTGATTTTGTGTACATATGCTGAAAGATGAATCCAAATGGAATTGACAAGAGGTTTGAGAAGTAGTGTTGTTTTGAGTAGGTTTTTCTGTGGCACTTTTGCAGGATCATGATAAAACCACCAATTTGGAAACCAATCCTCAGCTCCAAACCAAGCCACTCTTGACCCATCAGATCTTTATTGCATGATCTTTAAAAAAATATATAAATCTATTCATCAAATAATATGCAATTAAATCAAGAGTCAGAACCTCAGGTTACTTTCTCCTTGACACACAAATCTCTACATAGATCCATTCATTAGCGTACAAAAGCTGAAATAAGTATTCAACCACTTGAATAATAACTATTTGAATATCTTGCTGTATATTTCAAGCTGCTTTTTCATCTCGAAGGCAACAATAATAACTGTCTGGGTTGTGTTCTGAAAGCACTTCTGAGCCACTTACACCCACCACTCAGACTTTAACTGAACATTATATAGCCTCATTTACATATTCAGGGTCTTTAGGCTAAGGAGGCTGTAATAGACAGTGACGGTATATATTACTGGTCTGCTGCTTTTCATTATGCAGCTAATGATTCCCTGTCAAGTTCTATTGTAAATGAACGAGGGGCAAAAAAAAAGAGAGTGGGAGGGCGAAGTAGGGAAGGCACAGTAGGGAGAGAGAAGAAGACGACATACTGAAAAATCAGTCAAGAGATATTGCAAAATTAGCCAAAAATTGTTAACAAGGTATCAATGGAGGCCAAAATAAATCACTTCATTTACATAGGTGGCTGTCATTGGAATGCACACTATATATTCAGCCGCTATAACACAATACACAAAAGAGTAGGGCTGTCACTTTAAAAACAAAAAACTACAGTTGGAAGGAATTCCTTTTAACGCAACCAATGTAGCCCAATGCTGAACTACGTTGTAGGGTTAGAGCTACGCTAGCTGCTTCAAATCTTTAAGATAAACTAAGCTAACCACCTCCTAGCTCTAGCTACGCCCGCGGGCGATTGTGGAGCTTCTCAACTCCAAAAAGGCAGATAAACATAGGTTCATGTTAATTTATAATGGACATTTGTTTAGATATTTAAACAAACTATCCGTCAACAATGAAATAAAAGCCCCTCGTCTACAGACCGGTCTCTAGAGAGCTCCATCCAGCTCAAAGCGGGGTCTGTTAGAGTCACCTCCCGGCTGGCGAGGTAGCGACCCCGGCAGGCACTATCCTCTAAACTCAGACATTGTGGGATACAGTAGGCGAGGTAGACTGGACCGATGCATACTGGAGATTTTGCTTTTGTTTGCATACTACATATTACATTTTGGCCAAATCAGTACGTATAGTATGCGGTTTCGGATACA
>CAKAOI010046141.1:38831-50757 GCA_916701655.1 Sebastiscus albofasciatus | reverse complement strand
AAAAAAAAAAAAAAATCTGTCTGCAAAACATTTGATCATTGTGATGAAGGTAATACAGTTTATAGTCTAAGTATATAGTATATAAGTCTAATGCAGTGAGGGACCAAGACACAATGTACTACGGAGTATTAGGACCACATTGAGGAAAAACACATCTGAGATTTACAGAATAAAGTCAGAATATTACGAGAAAAAAAGTCGTAATATTACAAGAATAAAGTCATAACTTTACAAGAAAAAAGTCATAATATTACGAGAATAAAGTCATAACTTTATGAGAAAGAAAGTCGTAATATTACAAGAATAAAGTCATAACTTTACAAGAAAAAAGTCATAATATTACGAGAATAAAGTCAGAACTTTAAGAGAAAAAAGTTGTAATATTACGAGAATAAAGTCAGAACTTTACGAGAAAAAAAGAAAATAGCACGTAAAATTACTACTTTATTCTCGTAATATTATGACTTTATTCTCAAAATCTCAGATTTCTTTTTTTCCCTCAATGTGGCCCTAATACTCCGTCGTACCGACGTACCATAGACCTACAACAATGATAAATGAAAATGTAAACAGAAATACAGTTATTCATTTCCATTTTTAAAAAACTACAGGGAGCCTCTGGAGAGGAGCTAAAGAGCTGCAGGTTGCTGACCCCTAACTTAGTTTATATTCCACCTGGTCTTATATTAATGACACTCTGTGAGGTTTCTGGCCACTAGTGGTGCTATAGTAAACCTGTCTTGCCTATACTGTATATAACATTGATAATGGACGATTCTGTAAAAACTGATTACATTACATGATTATTTTTTTTTTAAATGTGTTTTAAATGAGTGTTGTGTTGCAATGTGCCAAGAAAGAAGTAGTCCTCAACGTAAACAATGCAGGTTTCAACATCCTTTTTAAAAAGCTTCGCAAATGTTTTGCGGTGACGACACAGAACAACAGTTTTGTTGTGCATTTAAATTTTATTTTTTTTTAATTCAAGTTGCATTTGGCTTCGGTCACCACCAACATCCAGGCACTTCAGTGGCTGAAACTGGAAACCCAGTGGTCTATATGACTATGGAAGAAGCCACACAAACAACCCTGTAAATACTGTCTGCTTCTGGCTTAAAAAGGGAGATCATGTCTTTATTGGCAGGGTAAGAAGTGGTAATACTCTCACTGACTGGCCTCTGAAGGCAGTGAAACCTACAGACTGCTATTTGCATGGTAGAAAATAAAACACTGGAACCAATAGCTGTATTGCACTGGTAAATTCAATTAAGCTTGATTTTCAGAGCATTTTAATAGTCTGACTTGCTGCCGCAGGTCTTCATACAGCCATCAAGTAATACAATCATTAATTAGTTGTAAACAATTCAAACTCGTGGCAATATTTCAGAATTAAAGTATTCATTTTGGCTGACAGACTCTTTATCTCAGTGTTACATCTGGTCCATTTTTATCCTCCATAGAAGTAAAGTGCACTTAGACATTTTTACGTTAAAGAAACTAAATAAAATATCTTCTTTTTTTTTTTTACAACTGAATTAAAATGCACTGAGCTGCGTGAACTCTGCTTCACCTCTTCCAGTCTTGGCAAAATGAAGTCTTTACTGCCCCCTGATGGCACAACGGAGGATGTGCTGGACGGCAGCAAAGAAGCTGTTTTCAAGTAAAATCTTTCTTCCTTCATTTAAAAAAACAAAACCAGTCTTCCAGAAGACAAATACTTATAGATATGGTATAGAACAATACTTATTGTATGTAGTTTGGTAGGACACATGTTTAATTGAAAGTTGCTGAGAGAAGTCACAAGTTACTGGGTTCTTATTGAAGGACTTGTATTGGTAGATATCATTATAATTACTGCATATTGTTGCATTATATTTATTAGATTTGGTTCAGCGCCAATGACGGCATGAGCCAAAAACATCTGTCCTATTTCATGAATTTCTCACATGGACTCACATCCCAATCACTCAACGTGTCGCTAAGTGAAACTTGTATTTCTTATTCTGGTGTTTTTGACACTTCCACACAAATTGAGTCACTTTCCAGCTGTTTAGATGAAGACAACATGTGCTGTAATCCAGCTAAAATACACATTGACTCAGCTTCTGAAAGGTTTAGGAACTCTTTGCAACTTTGTGTTGAACATAAAGATTTTTTCTGACACAAATTAAAACATTCAGACGTTTTAAAAATCAACAAAACCTGTTTGAAACTTTTGATCCCTTTTTAGTAAAAAAAAATCTATCAGTAAGAAAAGACGCTGAGCTGCTTTCTACTGCTGTTCATCAACTAAAGATAAGTTCACACTACATGACGTTCAAAGTGGTCACATCTCTGTACTGGTCACACTACTTCCTGTCTTGTAATCAGGATTCTTTAAGTCGTCGTGGTTTTCACGTTTCATGACTGACAGTTGACACTACACGATCTTTCACCAGGAGGAATCCCAGATGATGTCTCCAAACTACGTTTTGTCACGTAAAAAACACGCAAGAAATATACATTTAATGACGTGATACCATACACGAGACACATTGCTGATGTTGTTGTTGGTACGTGTTCACAAAGCAGCCCGTTTCCACCAGTTTACACACGTCTCTTTTGCTATTTATTCCTCTCGGTACAACAACAACTTTGCTCCGCGTTGCAAATGCAGCACATACAGTGAAGCTTGGTTTATGCTTGCCGTAGTGAAGGCGGTGCGAGGTGCGCAAGCGCCAGAAAATTACGTCATGTTGGCTTTTCGCGTGGTGCGCAAAGGCTACGCAAGCTGAGCGGTGCTCTGTCGTGCACCTCTGAATTTTTTTAAGTACGCACCGACATGAACGCCTTCGAGGGAAGACTGACGAGCAGGTTGGCCTGTACAGACGACTCTACGACTGTTCATTGAGAGACCACAGGGACAGTCACATGACATTAAATACTTGAAAAAGAAACAGGCAACACACTGGGGGAAGGTTGTGAAAGAATCTGAGAGATTGTTTTGTAAAAGCTAAAAAAAAAAAAAAAGTGGTGATTCAGAAGTAATTCAGACTTGGAGGTAAGCGACAGTAATAATTACAGTACACAAATGCAATGTTTGGCGGTACGTACGTCAGAGTTTAGTGTTCACTACTGTTGCCAGGCAGCTTCCCGGTACCACTCGTTGACTTCTTGCTTATCCACAGAATATTTAGTTTGTACGCCTCCTGGCGTTTTCGTAGCATATTGCAAGGAACAACGCGCTAAGCATAAAAGCCTCTGTGCATGCTCGTAGTGCGCTTGTCATCTATGGAGGCCCGCGCAAGTATAAACAAAGCTTAAGTTCCTGTTGTTACAGGCGACCCCTCTCATTGGCTGTAGCTCGTGGCCGGAGTCCCCGACAGGTCCAGATGTTTAGCATGATGGTTATCTGGGATGTGACTGCGAGCCTCTCGGCCAGCGTCTTTGAGCAGCTCACACATGACAATCGAGGGCCAATTTTTGAGCGCCGAGCCAATGCTGATTTTCCTCTGATCTGGAGCTTTAGTCGGGGAGCAGAAAATCAGGGCTAAAGTCGTGTAGTGTGAACAAGGCATAACAGGTGAGCAAGGCACCGGACCTGCCGTGGACACCAGTGGGTGACCTGTGTGACTGTATGAAGGGTGGTGTTGAGAAAAAGATAAATAAATACTGAATAAATAAACTTTAAAACAAATTAACTGATGGCATCTGCAGCTGAGATGTGAAAGCACCCTGTACCGAGTTCATAGATTAAAAGGTAGAGCTGGGTTCGAGGTAGAGCGCTGCATGACTCCTGGTTAACGCTCAGGGAATAAACTCTCCTGTGCTCACTGTTGGACGTGTACCGACGACGCCTTCAGAGAACCTCCGCATTGACAGAGCTGCTTCCCCTTGATTCCAAGTCCACGAGGCGTCCTTGCTCCAGAGATGCTGCTCCGACCTCCACACGGGAGAAACCAATTGACTCAGAGATCTGTTTCTCTTCACCGACTCACCTCAGAAGGAGTTTCCCTTTCAGTCCTTAAAAACCAACAATCAGTTCCCCCCCCTCTCGGCTCACATGAAGAGGTTGATTTTGGCGGGGACGCTCTTACAGCCGGTGGTGGAGAAGTAATGTCCCTGGACGGGAGTGTAGGTCATGTCGCCTCCCACCGCCTCCACCACGTCGCTGCGGCCGCAGCTGCCCCGCTGGCAGAGCTGCGAGCGGACGCAGCGCTCCACGTGGCGCCGGCTCAGCGGCAGGAAGGGGACGAAGCGGGTGATGAGCTTCTGCTGGATGATGCTGGAATGGAAGAAGCCGCCTGGAGAGAGAAACTCACGTCAGTTTCCTTCATCTGACACCGTCGGTGTGTCCGACACGTAGCTCATTACTGTGCACCGCTGCAGAGCGCTGAGTATCGTCTCTAAAACATTATGGTAATGTCATTATTGAACGTAATAGAACTCAGAACATTTTACACCTATTGCAGTTCAACCCTTAGCCCAAATAATGTTACAAAAAATGAATATTGCACATCACAATGTCCTCAAGTGCAAGGTGAGCTCTCCAAGTTGCATATTTTATCTGACCAAAAGTCCAAAAGATATTCAGTTAAGAAAAGCAGCACACTTTTCCATAATCAAGACTAATTTGTGGCTCTATAAAAGGAATATGAAAAATGACATGTAAAAAACGGAGCTCTAAAAATATTCTCTGAACAATCATGATACTAGAGCTACAACAATTCATTGATTTTAGCCACCTGTTTTGATAATCAATTAATCAGTTTGAGTCATTTTTAAGGAATAAAAGTCTCGATTTCAGCTTCTTAAATGTGAATATTTTCTGGTTTATTTCCTCCTCTGTGACAGTAAACTGAATATCTTTGAGTTGTGGACAAAACAAGACATTTAAAGACGTCATCTTGGGCTTTTCAGACATTTTTCACCATTTTCTGACATTTTCTAGACCAAACAACTAATCGATTAATCGAGAAAATAATCGACAGAATAATCGACAATGAAAATAATCATTAGTTGCGCAGTAATCATTAATTAGCCTAGCTTTGTGAGTGCAAATAAATACACACATTTTTCAAAATAGTTTTCTGAGATTAATGAAAAATAAGACAGAGCTTTACGCACACTGTGCACCAGTAAGATGTACTGATTACTACAAGATAAACACCAATTAAACCACTCATGTTTGTCGTAGCGACCGTAAAAAAAGTGATCAATAATCTTTTATCATTGTCAGAAGGAACATTTTCAATCCGCACTTCGATACGTGACTTTAAAAATAGAAAAACAAAGCGTTGTGGCAAATATACAGTCAGTAAGACACTCACTTTTTGTGTTGTTGTAAACCGTCCGTGCGATGGCGTCCTGCATGTCGGCCAGCTGGATCTCCTCTCTGTCCCGTCCGGCCTGCCGGCTCTCCAGAGCCATCTTGTTGATCACCTCCTGTCCTGTGGTGCTGCAGAGAAAACACACAAAACACATTCAGAGGCCAAAAAAACGGTCTTACGCTGCCGTATTGTATGTGGACTTTAACCAGACTTCCTGGATGTCAACGCTAAGTAACGTGTGCATGTGTGCGTACCCGATGAAGACGTAGATGGCCTTGCGGTAGTTAGTGCTAAACACGACGTGGGAGGGACCCAGGAAGGGCTCCAAGACGTCGATGAGACCTGGAGGCATCTTCTCCATCTCGTCAAAAAAGAAGACGGAGCGAGCGCACTCCGTCAGGTTCCCCTGCACCCAGCTCTTCAACTCCTTCTGCAAACCAAAGATTTACATTTAGTCACAAACGACGTAAACTACTGCTAAAATCAAGATTACCACGATGATCCCTAACTCACCCTGTACTGCTTGACGCGGTTAGGTGAGGGGAAGTGCAGCGTGGGGACAAACTGGTGGACGTAGGGGCTGCTCATCGCTGAGCCGTACAGGTGATTTCCCAGCATGGAGCTGACCAGCGTCTTTCCCGTCCCAGAGGGGCCGTGGAAGGACAGCACCAGGGGCCGCTCGGGGCTTTTATTCCGAAGGAACTTCGCCACCTCCTCTGACACGATCTCCTGGGCCAGATGTTGTCCGTAAACATTCTTGTAGAGGTCCCACTCCAGGTCTGGTTGTCAGGAAATAAAGACGCCTGTGATGTTAATGTTACCAACCATCCTCAACACCTCAAATCCCTCAAACTGACTGTACCTTCCACAACTTCCCAATATATGGTTGACAGATTTTCTTACTCTCAAATGCCAATATGAAACCTCAGGAATACAGCAGTGATTATTCTAGTCTGTCTATTACCATGTAATTCCCATGCAAGTTACTACAGATTGTTACTGTCACATTTTAAACTGCATATTAAGAACACAGTTCAGAGCTTGCAACTTGAAAAACAGTGATTTGTTCCAACCTCTTTTACTTGACAAACTGTTAAAACACTGCCTTTAAACTTCATAAAATGCTGTGGTGGTCTTTTTTCTGAATAGTTTCTAAAAGACAAGGCTTATTATCTAAGTTTTACTTGATCATATTTCATTACTATAATAAAACTACTCCATTTGGAGTCAAAATCATACAATTTAGTTGTTTTTTTTTTTTTTGATTTTTATACTGTGCACAATGGTAGAATGTGATGATGCACAGGGTAAATGTCATGGCCAAAGGCTCCATTCAGACCAAGAGAGTATCTGCATATCAGACCAAGATCATGCAGATAGACCTGCTAGTTGTGGAGATATTACAGATTTATTTTGGGTATGTCTGTCTAGGGCAGGGGTCAGCAACCTTTACTATCAAAAGAGCCATTTTATGCAAAAACAATAAAAGAAAATCTGTCTGGAGCCGCAAAACATCTGATCATTGTGATGAAGGTAACACAGTTTATAATCTCAGTATATAGTATATAAGTCTAATGCAGTGAGGGCCAAAGAGACAATGTACTACGGAGTATCAGGGCCACATTGAGGGAAAAAACATCTGAGATTTACAGAAGACAGATTATTCATTTATTTATATATCTAAAATGTGTTTTTAGATAGTAAAGGTTGCTGACCCCTTGTTTAGGACTAGAGAACCAGAGTTTCCAGAAACCTTCTTCAATGTTGATTAGCAGAGAGCACTTCCGGTGTTATGCTAACTAGCATCACAGCTAACTAGCAGAGCAGTGAACTAGTAACTACTAACTCTTCGTGAACACTGTGGACTAAAAACACCGGTTAGTTAACTCTCTCTGCACACCAACACGACATATCACACATGTTTGAGTTATTGGACAAATCACTTGTTTTACTTTCACTCTGTTAGCCAGTTAGCTTAGCTTAGCTAGCTTGCACAGAGCTAACAGCTAGCTACGTCATCATCAGTTCTTACCTCTGATATTCGGCTTGAAGTCGCAGTCGCAGCTCTCTGATATGCTGCAGTAAAGTGTCTGAAAAACGCCACAAACCGGATTAAAAAGATATAAAAGCAGCACAGACAGGATGGCCAACATGTTGGCTGCCTGCTGGCAGACAGAAAACACCGAATAGACCTCCTCCTCCGCCACAACGACGACCGGTCAGTTTGTAGTTTTTATACTTCGAAGTAGGCGTCCAGGCACACGTAACGAAGCGACAGAGGGGACTACATTTTCCAGAAAGCACCTGGCACTAGGCGTAGTGTGTGGGACACGTTGGAGGATCACAGTCCAAAATAATAGCACAACATCTGGAAGATGTTCTTGTATTGCTATATGCAGTATTTTATTAGAAATATATTCAAGTAAGAATTTATTTAATTATGCTGGACATACTTGCAAAACGTAGTAGAAAAGAATAAAATAGAAACGTTGGTGTAATAGCAAAAAACTGCTGTTTTATTAGCAAATAATTCAACGGAAAATAAACTGTTAGACACATATATTAGACATTTACATTTGCGATGAAGTGTAATCATGTACAGAAATACAAAATAGTAAAAATAAAACATCATAGAAAATGTCATTTATACAGTAGAGGGTGCTATTAATGTGGTAATGGTCGATTAGGGAACCATGGTGAAATTGTCTTTTTTTTTTTGTATTTATAGAAAAAATGGCCAGACCGGAAAAACGGAACTGAAAAAACGCTGTTTAATTTTATTTAATTTTATTGTATTTCATTGTATTTATTTATTTTTTTCATTCATTCATTCATTTATTGATTCATTTTTTTTATTTTATTTATTTATTTAATGTATTTATTTATGTTATTTAGGTTATTTATTAATTATTCTTTTTTTAATTTCCAGCCATGACACATGAGAGTTGGGGTAATAAAACTTTTTTATGGCAGCACATCTGCTATCTGAGTGTTTTAAGGTTCTTGTGATAAACTTACTGCGTCCTCCTTCACAGCTACATTTGCGATCACACCATCTTGCACCCAAAACAAGTCATTTTGGGACGTCAAATTTCATAACACCTCGAAGAACATTAAAAAAAAATCCCAAATGTATTCAAATAAGTGAGAGGATGAGTCAGACGACAACGTGACAGTTTCATCCAATAAACTGCGACAGTGAGGTAAACATGTTTATTTAACATTTCACATTTCAGATAAATATTAGATATTATATAAGGTAATAGAAATGCTCTGTACCTGTGTGGTTAGGGTCAGTTCAGTAACTCCAGTTCACATAGTGATAATGAGAGATATGTGTGATATTATGAAGAACTGTACAGCTTTAATTTTGAAGGAAACAGGAAGAAAATAAAAAGTTCTGAACCGACCCCTGCACTGGTTACATTAAACATTTAAATTAGAAAATCCTAACGATTAACACATAAACATAACACAAAAAAATGGAGATGTATATACAATGTTATTCTGTTATTGGGTTGTACAATATGACATACAGTTGGTAAGAGTTATTTAAGGAAGGTCCAGCCTTCAGGCAGACATAAAAACATCTCTAACAGACCGAAGCACGGCTTCGTCTTCATCAAAACATCTTCCTGTTGTCTTTTCTGCAGAATAAAAGCAACAGAACATGTTGCACAGTACCGCTTATTTACACCGATATCTTCCGTTCACATTTTGGTTCATTGTGGAACAGATGAAGTCCTCATATTAAATAAAAGATGCTGGAAGGATCAAGTTGCTGTCTGACTCTGGCACTTTGAAACATTAACGTTATGCAGATCCTCCATTAAAGGAGCAATATGTAGCCCTGACAACTAGCGAGAGATGTCGGCCGTCGGTGAGCGTCTGTCGGCCTAATTTTTGCGGTTGTGTCCCCGCACCGTCGGCTCTAGTCTAATCGTGTCGGAAGTTTTTCGGCCGATTCAGCGTGCTGAATGCGGGAATGAGTGGTGTGAAAGTTGTCGGTAGACGCTGCTTTGTTTCATATACGCATCATGACAACATCTTGTATATTCTCCGTCCTCGGTCTTCCTGTTTCCCTTTATGAATGATGAATACAGACTACCGCCGCCTGCTGGTGTGGAGAGTTATTTCCTCTCATGCAGGCATCTTGTCGACCAAGACCACGGCGACGTGAGGCAACGCAACAGTCGGCCTTTATCGCCGCTCGTTCTCTGATGTCAGGTTGGTTTTTCTGGGCCTTTACGTGAACGTTATCTGTCGATCCACTTGGTTTGCTTGCTTCTATGGCTGCAGAAGGTTGTGTCTGTGTTTGTGTGTTTCATATGTAGCAACGGGGTGTTGGAATGGTCAGTGGACGGCATCACACCGATCCAAAACAAAAACAGACGTTCTGGACCGGAATGGAGAGGTTGTCGGAGAAGCCAGTATTTCAGTTCAGCATGTTTCCTTAATCTCTGATGACATATCATGGTCATTTTATGATTTATTATAATAAATATATTACATATTGGTCCTTTAAGAATATAGATGTTGGTGGTAAATGAGAATAAAGTGAATAAAGTGAATAAAGCACCGAAACAGGAGCTGTGATGCTACTCCACTGAACATTTTGCAGTGTCTTGCTGTTGCATCTTTAGTCCTCCAGGGAGCTGTACTACCTCACTCTTCCAGTGCCTCCACCATCATCTGCATCTAGTGTTGTCTGAGCTCACCACCGGATAAAGAAAATTAAAACAAGTTATTAACAACAGGTCCGGGGTCAGCGCGGTCTGACAGGCGGCTCCAGCCTGTTGGACAAGGCCGTCAGCACCTGGTCAAACTTGGCGTACCGGAGAGCCTGGCTCTCCTCGGCTCCCCTGCTCCCCCACAGCAGCCTCATCTGGAAGTCGGTCAGGAAGAGCTCCAGGACCTCGGCCTGCTCCTGGAAACCTGCGACATCAACATCAACAGCAGAGTTTACAATTGGTACCAACCCATGTCATACTCTCTTGTGAAGGGGGTTAAATAACGCTCCAAAGTTACGCTAAATTTTGGAGGAAAAACTGTCATGGCCATTTTCAAAAGGGGTCCCTTGACCTCTGACCTCCAGATATGTGAATGTAAATGAGTTCTATGGGTACCAACGAGTCTCCCCTTTACAGACATGCCCACTTTATGATGATCACATGCAGTTTAAATGTGTTATTGTCAAACTAGAGACCTAGAGCATTCAGAGGATGGATGTCTTTCCTAGCTAGATTGACAATAAGGGAGTTTCTGAGCAGTTTACACAACAGAAGTGCTCGCCATCCAATCGTCGAAGAAATATATTATTATTTTATTATTATTAATAGAGCATGGGGATGACCATCATACACTTCTATCATCATGTTCTAAACCCTTATACGCTTTTACAATTTATTTTTACGTGTTTATTTCTGATTTATGACTAGAACAACTTGACACACAGTGCTGAGCTGCATCTCAAATTAACCTTCAGGTTCTCAGCTTTCAGACGATGTACACCACTTCTCTGTGACATCTACTGTTGACCTGCTATCTCCCCCTAAAGACCCCTTGGACCCACCTAAAGAAGACATCTAGCGGTAACTTATTCAATCTAATGCAGGTATAACGTCCCTCTGATCACCAACCCACCAAGCAGCCTCTCACCTTGTAGTTTGGTCTCAGCGTTGGAGCGGTAGATGCCCCCCAGCTGGGCGATGGTCCTCGCCGCCCCCAGGTGGAGCATGACCACGTCCACCCCGACTTCCACCGTCTCCCACGGCTCCGTCCCCTCACCCACCGCCATGCTCTTCTCCAGCAGAGACAGGAGCGGTAGGACGTGGGGGAAGGTGGTGCTGGACAGTGGACAGCTCTCTGGAGGACAGACACACAGACACAGTCAGTGTTTTTTTGTTTAAAGGGAAGTGTGCGTTACAAATGGACCGTGAAGGACGACCCCCCCTCCTTACCTCTGCCGTCGTTCAGACTCTTCATAAACGGCCTCAGAGTTTTCTCGTAGAGGATAGCGCCCTCTGTGTGTCGCTGCCGTAACGCCGTCCAGGTCTGCTCCAGACGGGACACCTGAGGGACAGAAAGACATCACCATGAAGACCTGGCAGTAATGACAATTTAATTTAGCTCACACTGGTATTTCGGCCGATTAGACTGTTGTCAGACTATTAAATAGGCGTTATCAGTCACTATAAGCCCCATAGATGTGGGTCAGTAGGGGCCTACTACACCCACCAGTAGGTATTATCATCTATTCACATGGTCGATCACAGAAAGAAGGTATAAAAGAACACAACAGCGACCTCTAAATGCTTTTTTTGCCTAAACCTAAAGAAGTTGTAGTTTTGTCTAAACCTAAAGAAGTTGTAGTTTTGTTGTCTAAACCTAAAGAAGTTGTAGTTTTGTCTAAACCTAAAGAAGTTGTAGTTTTGTTGCCTAAACCTAAAGAAGTTGTAGTTTTGCCTAAACCTAAAGTAGTTGTAGTTTTGTTGCCTAAACCTAAAGAAGCTATAGTTTTGTCTAAACCTAAAGAAGTTGTAGTTTTGTTATCTAAACCTAAAGAAGTTGTAATGTTGTTGTCTAAACCTAAAGAAGTTGTAGCTTTGTTGCCTAAA
>CAKAOI010046141.1:1362-37561 GCA_916701655.1 Sebastiscus albofasciatus | reverse complement strand
TGTGTGTGTGTGTGTGTGTGTGTGTGTGTGTGATGCATGTTTACCTGCGGCAGCTCTAAAGCTCTCATGACGGCAGCGAAGCCGAACATGTCGCCCATGGTGCTCTTGAGCTCGGCTGCGATTTGGATGATTTTGTGCAGCAGGCCGGCCCGCTCCTCGGTCGTCCCCGTGCAGCCCAACACGTCCACCGCCAACATGATCGCCATGGTCTGGAACCTGCAGGAGGGTTCAACGTTAAAGTTTAGCTTTCATTACAATCACGTCGTCATATCGAACCTATATCACCAGTGATACAACAATCATATATCGCTTCAGGAGGTAAATTATAATCTCCTCTCACGAAAAGTCAACACTAACAACCACATAACACGTGGATGAACAATAGAGAGACCACTTTGCTCTTAGATTTTTACTATAAGTGAGCACCAAAGGAAAGGTCAGCAAATGTTGTTACCTAAATCCTCTGTACAACATGTAACATGACAGCTTGTTAAATCTAACACGCCATCACGTTTATGTTTATAAGCCAACGTTAGCATGTAAACATGAGTACACAGGGCTCTACAGTGTGAGTTCTGATGCCTAATACTTTTTCATGAATCAATAAAATCTGCAAGTTGTTGTGTGTTTTTGGTGTTTTGCAGGTGTGCATGTGGAAAACGCTAGGACATATTATACGCCACCCTTTAGCAAATGTTTTATCATGTGAAGGCAGCTTTAACTCACCTCTCCAGCAGGTCCAGTCTCAACTGTTGGCCATGTGGCAAAGTGAGCAGCTCCATCCCAGAACTAACTCCCATCATCCTTTGCACCTCCGGAGTCACCTCCAGAATTCTGGCCACCTGGGAAACACCAGTCAATTATACTTAAGTATAATTTCGTTAAGTATATCTCTGATAAGAATATTTTAAATAGCTCCTGTTAATCTAAAACTATCAATCAGAGCAGCTTTAAACGGTACCATGCAGTCAGCCTTGGTGATGTGTCTGGCCGCCGTCCTGGGGTCGACCTCGGCCAGCAGCTCCTTCACCCTCCGCAGGATGCCCACCTCTAACGGCTTATTCTCCTTGGCCATCAGCGACGACTGGTACCTGCTCGGTCTGAAAGAAGAGGCCGTCTCCACCACCGGCGAGAAGTACACGTTCCCGTCCTCTACCCTCAGCGTGTCGACGACGCCCACCGAGCCTTCCTCCACCCGCAGCCTCTCCACGTAGCTCTGGGGGCCGGGGTACAGCTCCGTGTAGCAGCTTCCACCTGCATCAGAGGACAGAGAGTCCAGGTCCAGATGAGGTTGGGGTCTGTGGAGGGTGCTGCTGGGGGAGGGCAGGGGTCGGGCGGTATCCGAGCTCCTGGAGAGGGACGGGGACGGAGCCACGCTGCTGCTGGGGCTTCTAGACTGAGGGGCTGGAGATAGAAGAAGAGAGGGAAAAGCAGAGTTTATGAACTCTATAATAATTCAGTCCACTTTTACTCTGTTGCCCCATCAAATGACTAAAGTGTTAGTCAGTAGGGCTGCAACTAACGATTATGTTGATGAATCGATTAGTTGTTTGGTCTAAAAAATGTCAGAAAATTATGAAAAATGTGTGAAAACGCCCAAGATGACATCCTCAAATGTCTCGTTTTGTTCACAACTCAAAGATATTCAGTTTACTGTCATAGAGGAGTAAAGAAACAACAAAATATTCACGTTTAAGAGGCTGGAATCAAAGAATTTAGACTGTTTTTTCTTTGATTTTCCTATAGTTGGTGATTAATTTAATAGTTAACTAATCGATTAATCGTTAAAAACTCTATTTTAACTCAGTTTTCAAGAAAGGCAGAAAAAAATGTCTTTAATGCATTAACGCAATCTAAATTTCGGAGTTTGTAGTGGGCTCAGTTGTAAAGCTCGAGTGAAGATACTGGCATGATATGAAACTAGAAAACCTGACGAATCCATCGGTACCAACCATGTCATACTAGCTTGTCACGAAGGAGTTCACAGTTCTGCAAAATACACAATAAGCAAAGTTGGCTTTTTTTGTAAAAGGCAGTTAGTCCTTTTTTCCTGACAAAAATCCTTCACCTCAGCTTCTGTGTGAAACGTATTTGTTTTAATGTCTCAGGAGAGAACATATCGACTGTTTTAAAGTCAGTGAACAAGGTCATGTAGTTCATGTGTTAGAGCGCTGTTTGGTTACACACTGATAACCTTCAAATTACATCACACTGTCGTAACAACCATGACTAAGAGTATCTGTCTACTGTATGTAGGTGCAATGTAAAGATGATTCAATTCAACTGCCTTCTCTCCACATTCACATTTTATTTCTCTGTTTTTTTCGTTGGTATGCTGTATAATTATTTTATTAAAGTTTTCATTAGATATTTTTAAATAACATTTTTTGTTTCCTCTGGTATTTATCATAACATCTAGATATATGTTTTTATTATTATTATTATTTTACTTGTACAATTCAGTGTTTATTATAGCTGCCTCTGAATTCTTAAAGGTCACTGCTCACCAAAATAAACGCTGCTGGAAAAAACTCAGTGTTTACAGAAAGGACAAAGAGAAGGAAATGTGATTTATAAAGGATTAAAACAAACAAGCAGGTTTATTTTCCTTTATTTTCCTGCTACCAGAGATCAGTCGTATCTCAGCACTACACCTTGCAGTCAAGGTCCAAGTTTGCCAAGTGAGACTCTCTCTTTGATTCAGGTTGTGTAATCAACCTGCTACTACTGTATACACACACGCATACACACACGCACACGCACACACACACACACGCGCACACACACACACTGAACTTTAGTCCGGTTCAGGCCAACACCCTCCAAGCTGCTCTGACCGTTTAGAGCTGCACGACACTCATTCATCCATCTGCAGTGAGGGAGGCTGGACGCACAAACAACAAGCTCGCGTTTGACACAAGCTCGTAAATCGGTTGACTGGGGACGGCTCTTAGGTGAGTTTAGATCAACAAATCAAGAAAGTGTTTCATACAGGCTAAAATCTTGGGGTTACTGCTGGTGGTGTGTTAATTTAAAGCTAAAAGCATGTTTACTGATGTTTCAGCGCAGCTGTTTTGTGTTCGTGTTGCATGAGTGTTACAGCTGAGTACTTGCAGATGGACGGTCTCTAGTGACTTCCAGATGTTGACAAGCTCAACAGCAGCAGGCAGACTGCTCTTTGTGAATGTAAACAGTGCTCATTCACAATTCTTAAAATTCAGCTTATAAACTATGAGAAGAAGATCTAAGTTTTAAGAGGTTTGGATGAGCCGACTCCCGGCAACAGGAAACCACAAATGAGTCGATGTTAATTAAAGCAAGAGCATTGAGGAAGTATTTTGGGAAGAGATGCGTATCGGTGTACAAAAAGTGCCTCGGGTTTCCTGTGAACGGAAATGTCAGGGTCTTTCCTGCACTTGTATTTATTACTGGTAGTCTTGGCTATTTAATGCATTGCTCTCAACTCTCACATTCACAGTAAAAGTTATACATTTGTTTAGCTAAGAAAAGAGCCCACATCATTAAGTTCTGCACCGGTCTCAAGGTTTGTTTGAAGCACACTTGTGTGAAGGTAAAGCTGAACATGTCACTGACAGTTCTTATTCTTGTTAGCACCATATGTGAGACGTTTATTCGACCTTGCTTGGACCTTGTAAGTACAAAAGGCAGCTGCTATTACACCCCCCTTTTATAGTTCGACACCTGTCATTACTGAGCGATACATGAACACAAAGCGGTGAAACCAGAGAGAGGGAAACATCTACCCAATCCAAACAGGTTGTTGTACTGTAAACCTCCTGAGAGTAAGCGGCAGGAATTCCCACACTGAGTGGTTGTGTAATCTGGAAGTTATGTAAGTCTTGGAGCAGTGTGCGTCCGTTTTGCTGAAAAAAATCCTTTGTGGAAGGATCTTGCAGTGCTGTGCATCCGCTTTTGTTTTAGCTGCACTACTGAAACCTTTAACAGTCTTTGCTCTCAGCATGTGAGTAGGTGGAGTTTGTTCCTCTCAGAGCCGGAAAAATTATGCTGTTGTGTAGAGAATATGACAATAACCGTGTGCTGTGGTGCTATTTTGCATTGCCTATCACACAACAGTCTTACTCCCAAAGTCAACTGGACGTTTGGCTTTTATCTTAATGGATTAAACTGATAAATGATGATTGAAAAGTCATTTCAAATAAGTGGTTAAACATTTGCATACGTCTTGCTGCAAGGATCCAAGTAAATATCGTTATCTGCACATGTCCACAAAGGTCCATGTGGACCTCTGTGTGGAATGCGATCCAAACTTTAAGACTGTGCACGCCATCAGTGCATATGAGGACACATCAGCAAATACCCAATGCAGTATAAACAGAAACCGCATGCATGCCTGCTAAGTATACCAGGCCCTTTACACTTGATTAGATAAGCGCCCCTTTCCTTAGACCAACATCATCTTACTTTGTGATTTTCAATCTAGAACAAAGTACTTTTTTTTTTTAAAACTTGTTCCAAACTCTCCACCAAAACTAGATGGAAAGAATCTGTGGTGATAAAAAGACCATTTTACATCTGCCATACTTACAGTACATCTCCAGTTTTTTGGGGGGGTTTTTTTAAGTTTGTTTGAACTGTCAACAGTCCTCTTCGCTATGACTGTACTCCTGCAAAACAGCTTCCAAATACCGGGCTGCACCGATGAGACTAAAATGAGAGGATCTAGAACGACAGGTGTTGCATGATTAAGATGAAACATGCTTCTGCAATTTCATGGTGCTTCTAATCTTAATTGATTCTAATTTTACATCAGGTAGTCTAATCTACAGTTTTAATTCTTCATGAGGTTCAACACCTGTGCAACACAGTAAGTCACCTCATTTTTATAAACCATTAATCATACTTTGCAAATGAGTCCAGCTTCCAGATTTTTGTTCGGTTAATTGTTAAATTGCATACATTTGAATTCAACAAGGCTTGTTGAGAGAGACAGATCTAACATTCTTACATTTGTTGTCAGAATCTCTTTCAGAGATGTACCGACCAATCTTGGTGGCACTTGCGGTGCTGCTCGGCTCTTCACCCTCGGTAAAAGGAGGGAAGATCTTGGTGTTCCCTGTGGATGGAAGCCACTGGATCAACATGAAAGTCCTCGTCGAGGAGCTTCACTCCAGAGGCCATGAACTCACAGTTATGCGGTCATTGGACAGCTGGTATATCAAACAAGAGTCCCCTCTCTACAAGTCCATCACGATAAATTCCTCTTCTGGTTTTGATGAAGAAGGCTTTGGGTTGTTTGTAACCAAAATGGTGAACATGCGGCGGCAAGGTGCTTCGCTTTGGGCTCGTATATCTGTAGAGTATGAACTGGTGGAACAGTTCTATCAGTTAAATAAACAGCTGATTCAGATGATGGGGGAGATGTTTGAGAATACCAAACTGATGCAGAGCCTCCGCGACGCCAAATATGATATGGTTCTGACGGACCCTGCGATTGGTGCAGGGGTGCTTCTGGGTAGCCGTTTGGGTCTCCCTCTTGTCTTCAACGTGAGGTGGACTATTCAGGGTGAGGGACATTATGCAATCGCACCTTCCCCACTGTCATATGTCCCAGTACCTGGGTCCGAACTGACTGACAAGATGACGTTTCTCCAGCGGATCAAGAACTTATTTTACTTTATCTTCACACGTCTTCAAATTTGGTATGTCACAGAACCAAACTACACACCATTTGTCCACCGTTACTTTGGAAATGATGTACATTACATGGAGCTGTTTCAGGCAGCAGACATCTGGCTGATGAGGAACGATTTCATCTTTGAGTTCCCACGACCCACAATGCCAAACGTTGTCTATATGTCAGGATTTCAGTGCAAACCCTCCAAGCCCCTGTCTAAAGAACTAGAGGACTTTGTCCAGAGCTCTGGTGAGCATGGCGTCATCGTTATGACATTGGGAACCCTGGTAGCAAAACTTCCTGAGGACATCACTGAGGGTATTGCCGCCGCTTTCGCCCAACTTCCTCAGAAGGTGATATGGAGGCACAAAGGCAAAAGACCATCCACCCTCGGCAACAACACCTTAATCTTGGACTGGCTGCCTCAAACTGACCTCCTGGGTCACCCAAAGACCAGAGTGTTTGTGGCCCACGGAGGCACCAATGGAATCCAGGAGGCCATCTACCACGGCGTCCCCCTGGTCGGCCTGCCCCTCATGTTCGACCAGCATGACAACTTCTTCAGGATGGAAGCAAGAGGCGTGGCCAAAGTCCTGGACATTGCAATTGTGAACAAAGACAACTTCCTGGAGGCGCTGAAGGAGGTGCTCTATGACCCAACCTACAAGGAGAAGATGAAGACGCTGTCCAACCTGCAGAGAGACCAGCCCATGAAACCAATGGACCAGGCCATGTTCTGGATAGAGTTTGTCATGAGGCACAAAGGAGCGGCACATCTGAGGACAGAGTCTTACAAGATGTCCACGA
This sequence comes from Sebastiscus albofasciatus, assembly GCA_916701655.1. Lineage (NCBI taxonomy): Eukaryota > Metazoa > Chordata > Actinopteri > Perciformes > Sebastidae > Sebastiscus > Sebastiscus albofasciatus. The sequence continues at coordinate 31,098 of CAKAOI010046141.1, read as the reverse complement.
TCCAGTACTATTCGATTGACGTGGTGGCGTTTCTATTGGCAGTTATTTTGCTAGTATTTACCGTTTTTATTTCTGCAGTTAAGTTTTTGTGGTGCAGAGTTTTTTCTGGAGGCAAAGTCAAAAAGGAATGATGGATGTGCTGCAGGATGCGTCACATTTTCTGGATCCGGATTTCTTGTAAAAAAACAAAACTGTTTACAAAACTTTGTAAACTGTTCTGTAGAGAGCAGGATACAAACAGCCTTACAGTACGTGTCCACAGGCTCCGTGCTTTCCACGCTCCTCATTCATTGTCCATGCAAGCAGCCACGCAATGCATTCTGGTAGCGTGGCGTCGCGATTCGAGAGACTAGGCGTCAAGACGCCTGCTCCTTATTTGCATAAAGTTGAGGTCCTGGCTACTTTATGCAAATCACGGGCATCCGACGTGACTCGCCGCCTCTCGAAACTCCCGATAATCTTTTAAACGAAACGTTGTCGATCCAAAATAAAGACAGATTCATCAACTGCATGGGTTATTTCTCGCCTCAAATGTTTTCAGAAACACATTTCAGTGAACTATTTACGTGAAATAAGAGCCAACTTCGGGAAAGCGTTCGTCCAATCAGGAGCCGAGTGCCTTGTTTCTAGGGACAGCACACCAAACGTCCAATGTTGGGAAGCGTCGCATCCCCTCACGATAAAAAACGCCCCTGTGGACACTTACCATCACACTGGTACCACAACACACAACATGAGTGCAGCTGAATGTGCTCACAAACCTCATATTGTTTAATGACTTCAGCTAAAGGAGGTCATATTTCTGTTCTGTTTGTTTGTGTGTTTGTTGAGTGAAGCTTTCAGCTATTAGTCAATATCCAGGAATATTTTTTGAAGGATTTCTTGCAGGTTTATTGAATAAAGTATTCTCACAAACTATTGCCCTTGAATGAAATCAAATGAATGAAGCAAATGGCATATGTATCTTGTGATTGTCTATCACCATGATGGTTCAATAATTGTTCATGATTATGTTGATGTTCATGTTCCACAAATTCATGTTTTCCAAATAAAAACTAACAATGATTTAGTGAAGTTTTTGTTTTACATATATTAAGAGTTTGGTTTCATGCATTGCATAACAGTGGAATCTTTTTATATATACTTTCGCATATATTCAATGACTCAGTGTTACATATATAGTATACAAGTATACAATAAAAACACAATGAAACATGGAAAATATCCCTATTAATATCATAAAAATGATTCTAACTATATTGTATTTTAAAAAATACAAAACAATTTGCGCAATTAAATATTTAACTAATCACCTGTACAGATCTGATTAAGGTATGTGTTCTATTACAACTTTTTAGTTTTTAAAATTTCTCTTCCTTCGCTCTTCCTTATTTTCAAGAAGGAATTGAAACAAACATTTCATAAATTAATACATTCTGTGCCTAGTTTACCCAACCCGCAATTTCTGTTGTCATCTTTGTCCAGTTATGTATCAAACATTTTATAATTTGTTAGGAAAGTAACAAGGTACATTTATTCAAGTACTGTACTTAAGTTAAATTTTGAGGTACTATATGCTACTTTATACTTTTACTCCACTACATCAAATATTTATCAGATTATCAGATATTTGTCTGTTAACTTTAGTTTCTATTTACTTTTGAGATTCAGATTACTAGTACAAAATATATTCAACAAATAAAAGATAATGTATTATTATGGATAAAGATAAATCATTATTGATCCCTTAGTGAAGTCCACAAGCTACCCATCAGTATATTCTGTATACTAAAATATAAGCTCACCTTTACCAGCTGCAACATTATACACTCTAAGAAAAATCTGTAAAAAATACGGGCCAATGTATCGTGTTAATATGAAGGAATTTTCTGTTTTACCTGTATTTTTAAAACCACTTTGCATTGTGGGAACAAGAACCTCCACTAGTGCGATCGTTGGAAGAGGCAGAGACCATCACACATGGCAAAGTTTAGTTCAAATTTCGGATTTGGAGAAACCTTTTCTCACACTTCTGTGGTAAAAGAAAATCAACAATTAATGTGTAACCAAAATGATTTATGTTAAGGACTTAACGTTAGCTCAGTATCAGTTTAGTTGGAAAGCTGTTTTGTTGTTTAGTTCAGCTGTTGTCCACCGTTAACGTTACCAGATACGCCAGGAATATTTTGCTGACTCATTTTGAGACTAACGCAAGTTTGGTATTATAATTTACTGTTTTACCAAAGCTTATATTTTAGACTTCAGTGGACATCAGGTAGAGTTAGCCTCAGTTTTAGCTTCAGGTGGTCCGCAAAGACTGATAACGTACAAATTCTAGCGTTAACGTCTGTTTTCCCTCCAGATTGTAGAGGTTGAGCCTGCTATTTGGCTCGGTACGGAGGACATACTGTAAATTTACATAAATTTCAATTTTAGGGTTGAAGAAAATGTCCGTAAACATAACAGAAATGTACTGGTAATTTTCTGCCAGGATGTTATCTGTTTTTCTACGGATTGTTTTCTAAGAGTGTAGGGATGAACACATTAATGCATCAATAATTATAATATATACTGTATTATTCTGAAAAAGGCCGTTCTGTATAATGAATACTTTTATTTTTGGTACTTTAAGTATATTTTGATGTTAATACTTTTGCACATTTACCTAAGTAAACATTTGATTGCAGGACTTTTACTTGTAACAGACTATTTCTACACTGTGGTATTACTACTTTTTATTGAAGCAAAATATTTGAGTATGTCTTCCAACACTGTTTGTTAAAATGTTCACTCTCAAAGTTGTATTTTCGGCCTTAAAAAAAGAAAACAATGGACCATACAACCGTACGTAACATAGAGATGCTAAAAGAGTGCTCCAGGGATGGAGTATTTTTATAGGCCAACCAGGAAGTTAGCATCCTCCTGGTTCCATCGACTAAAAGCCGATGGGATTGTTTCATTGGGTTTTGGATTATTGCAGAAAATGAGATCTGTGACAAACACACGATTATGACATTTACACATTTTGTTCAGCAAGATAATCTTCACAAATGAACACCACTTTAATGATTGAAATACTGCAGCGGGTGTTCTATACAGGTCACATGTGCCTACGACTTGCAGTTAGTACACCGATCAGCCATAACATTATGACCACCTGCCTAATATTCAGTAGGTCCCCCTTTTGCCGCCAAAACAGCCCTGACCCGTCGAGGCATGGACTCCACTAGACCTCTGAAGGTCTGCTGTGGTATCTGGCACCAAGCCGTCAGCAGCAGATCCTTTAAGTCCTGTATAAGTTGCAAGGTGTGGCCTCCGTGGATCGGACTCGTTCGTCCAGCACATCCCACAGATGCTCGATCGGATTGAGATCTGGAGAATTTGGAGGCCGAGTCGACACCTCCAACTCGTTGCCGTCCACATGATGTAAAAGAAAACGTGATTCATCAGACCGGGCCACCTTCTTCCATCGCTCTGTGGTCCAGTTCTGATGCTCACGACGTGCCCATTGTAGGCCCCTTTTGACGATGGACACAGGTCAGCATGGTGCACCCTGACCGGTCTGCAGCGACGCAGCACCATACGCAACAAACTGCTCCTCACTGTGTGTTCTGACACCTTTCTATCAGAACCTGCATTAACTTTTTCAGCATTTTGAGCTTCAGTAGCTCTTCTATTCAATCAGACAACACGGGCCAGCATTCGCTTTCCCACGTGCATCAATGAGCCTCGGGTCTGACCCTGTCTCCGGTTCACCGGTTCTCCTTCCTTGGACCACTTTTGGTAGATCCTGACCACTGCAGACCGGGAACATCCCACAAGGGCTGCAGTTCTGGAGATGCTCTGACCCGGTCATCTAGCCAGCACTATTTGGCCCTCGTCAAAGTCGCTCACATCCTTACGCTGGCCCATTTTTTCTGTTTCCAACACATGTTCAAAGTTAAAGTCAAAGTCAAAATGTTGACTTGCTGCCTAATATATCCCCCCACTGCCAGGTGCCATTGTAACAAGATAGTCAATGTTATTCACTTCCCCTGTTAGTGGTCTTAATGTTATGGCTGATCAGTGTATATCTTTGTTGTTCCTCTTTTGAGAGGTGAGCTAAACACTTGTAGAAAATAAAAATTTGACAGGTTTGTGCGGTAGCTCTATGGAGTTCCCAGTGTTGGCCGCCTGTCACTGTTTGTCACTGAAAACTATGTATAGTCATCATAAACCTTTCTAAAACTATAAGTGGCTGAAATTAGACAACTCTGTTTTCTATTTTTAAGTTCTTTATGTTCAGTTGTTTAAGTTGATGCATACTCTTGAACTCAAGAACTGTAAAGCCTTGTTCAGAGAGACAGATCTAACGTTCTTACATCTCTTGTCAGAATCTCTTTCAGAGATGTACCGACAGGCCTTGGTGGTACTTGCACTACTGCTCTGCTCGTCACCCTCGGTAAAAGGAGGGAAGATCTTGGTGTTCCCCTTTGATGGAAGCCACTGGGTCAACATGAAAATCCTTGTTGAGGAGCTTCACTCCAGAGGCCACGAACTCACAGTGATGCGGGCATCAGACAGCTGGTATATCAAACAAGAGTCCCCATACTACAAGTGCATCCATATGGATGCCTCTGGTGGTTTTGGTAAAGAACGCTTTGGGTCATTTGCAACCAAAATGATGAACATGCGGCGGCAAGGTGCTTCACTTTGGGCCCGTGCATATCTGGAGTATGAACTGGTGGTACAGTTCTATGAGATGCATAAGAAGCTGATTCAGATGGTGGAGGAGTTATTTGAGAATACCAAACTGATGCAGAGCCTACGCGATGCCAAATATGATATGGTTCTGACGGACCCTGCACATGGTGCAGGGGTGTTTCTGGCTCACCGTTTGGGTCTTCCGTTTGTCTTAAACGTGAGGTGGACTGTTCAGGGTGAGGCACATTATGCAGTCGCACCTTGCCCATTGTCATATGTCCCAGTACCAGCTTCAGAGCTGAGTGACAAGATGACGTTTCTCCAGCGGATCAAGAACTTTCTTTGCTTTATCTTCACACGTCTTCAAATTTGGTATGTCACAGAACCAAACTACAAACCATTTGTCCATCGTTACTTTGGAAATGATGTATATTACATGGAGCTGTTTCAGGCAGCAGACATCTGGCTGATGAGGAACGATTTCATCTTCGAGTACCCACGACCCACAATGCCAAACGTTGTCTATATGTCAGGATTTCAATGCAAATCCTCCAAGCCCCTGTCTAAAGAACTAGAGGACTTTGTCCAGAGCTCTGGTGAGCATGGCGTCATCGTTATGACATTGGGAACTCTGGTGGAAAAGCTTCCTGAGGACATCTCTGAGGACATTGCCGCTGCTTTTGCCCAACTTCCTCAGAAGGTGATCTGGATGCAAAAAGGCAAAAGACCATCCACCCTCGGCAACAACACCTTAATCTTAGACTGGCTGCCTCAAACTGACCTCTTGGGTCACCCAAAGACCAGAGTGTTTGTGGCCCACGGAGGCACCAATGGAATCCAGGAGGCCATCTACCACGGCGTCCCCCTGGTCGGCCTGCCCCTCATGTTCGACCAGCATGACAACTTCTTCAGGATGGAAGCAAGAGGCGTGGCCAAAGTCCTGGACATTGCAACTGTGAACAAAGACAACTTCCTGGAGGCGCTGAAGGAGGTGCTCTATGACCCAACCTACAAGGAGAAGATGAAGACGCTGTCCAACCTGCAGAGAGACCAGCCCATGAAACCAATGGACCGGGCCATGTTCTGGATAGAGTTTGTCATGAGGCACAAAGGAGCGGCACATCTGAGGACTGAGTCTTACAAGATGTCCACGATCCAGTACCATTCGATTGACGTGGTGGCGTTTCTATTGGCAGTTATTTTGCTAGTATTTACCATTTTTATTTCTGCAGTTAAGTTTTTGTGGCGCAGAGTTTTTTCTAGAGGAAAAGCCAAAAAGGAATGATGGATGTGCTGCAAGATATTTGTGTTGCATTTTCTGGTTACTGTTTTCTTGTAAAGAAAACACTCGCAAACTGTTCTGATCTGTAGTTATAGTCCTGAGCAAGATACAAACAGTCTCACACTGTAAGGTAAAAAGGTCATGTTTCTGTTCTGTCTGTTTGTGTTTGGTAGTTAAAGAGACATCTAAAAAATACTGTAAATAACTTAATGCAGTTTGGTGGAAAGTTAGACCTTGAGTCAAGTCATCACTTTTTAGTCCAGATCCAGGAATGGTTTTTCAATTTTTAATCAGAATTTGTCTTCCTGCTTTGCATTTTTGAGAGGTTACTGAAAACAAATATTCATGCTTAGTTTGCTTAGTGTCCAGTTCTGTATCACAAGGATCTAAGGACAAGTACATTTTGAGTAAATTATCAGTAATGGGTATTGTCTTTGTTACATAATGGCTAACTAAATTAAATGGTGACATATTAAGTTACAGTTCTATTCCATGAAGCAAAGCCAAGCAGCTTATTGGTATCTTCTTACACTCCTTATAAAGCTGAATTAGTTTTGGGTTATTGTAATCAGATGCAGCACTTGTAGGGTATCTCCATTGTCTTTGAAGTTTCTGTTTATTTCTCACATTCATTTACAGCTTTTTAACATGTGATTATGTTGAGATATAATATGCAATGATTTAAAATGTTTTATTTTTCGGCATGTTGCCTCTATTTGAGAGCCAACAGTGCCTCAACCATTAAGCTATCTGCTTTTTTAAATATATAAAAAAGCAGCTATACAACTATAATGAACTACTATGAACAAACATTTAATGAAGTAGTGTGTGTGTGGTGTGAGCACGTCTTTATTTTGAACATTAAATCTTTGTTTTATCTTTTGGTACTTATGTACTGCAGTAATCTGTTACTTATCACCCGACACATACGCCAACACAAATATCAGTGATTAACTAAAATCATCTGATAACATTGGCCAAGTCACTGAATTGAACATTTTACGATAACCCCACCACCTGTGCACCAAAAATATTGAATGTAAAATGTTAGACCTTGAGTGAAGTTATAAGTTTTTAGCACATATGTATCTTGTGATTGTCTATCACTGGGGCTGGGTGATGAATCATTAATATGACTTTTGGTGATGATATGATGTTGTCTTGTTATCGTTCCACAAATGTATGCATTTACTGGAAGGCACAAAGACAAGAACATTTTTCTGTAAATGATTAATAATGGGTATTGCATCTGTTATATAAAGGGGAAAATAAAATAAATGGTGACATATTAAATTACAGTTGTGTTCCTTGAAGCAGGTGTTGTCATTAACTACCAAAGCCAAGCAGCTTTGTTTGGTATCTTCTTACACTATAGCTGAATTAGTTTTGGGTTATTGTAATCAGATAGCACTTGTTGGACATCGCCATTGTGTTTGAGGTTTCTGTTTATTCCTCACCTACTTTTTTTTACATCACAGCAGGTATCCTTTAAAGATAATTGTTGGCATGTTGCCTTTATTTGAGAGCCGAGAGCCGTGTGGAGAGACATGAAACCCAGAGGCAGAGGGGGTATGACAACAAAGGTCCCCAGCCATAATCAAACCATGGACCTTGTGGCTGTGCATTAACCATTACGCCATCAGGGTGCCCCTCATTTAGTTGGTTTTAAAATAAGATTCAGAAATATTGTTTATATATTTTATCCAGCAAAAAAAAAAAACACAATATAAAACTGCATCTTAATTTTGCTAAGATTTTGGAGGAGTCTAAAAACTTCTTAAACAATATGGAATTGAATGGGATTGAATGAGTCCAAAGAGTATGGACAAAAATAATGCATAACATGACGATCTATGGCACCAGAATCACAAAACATTCTCCTGCAATCGTGTCATGGAGGCGAATAAATCAAACAAACCATAACATTGTCAGTAAATGTAACAGAAACAGTTATCTTCACTGGAAATGTAATTATTATAAATAACAATTATCAACGACAACTAATGCAAAAAGCTGTATAACTATGATAAACTGCTATGAACTATAACAAACATTTGATGAAATAGTGTGTGAGATTAACGGTTATCTTCACAGGAAATTTAAACTATTATAAATAACAATTATCAACGACAACTAATGCAAAAAGCTGTATAACTATGATAAACTGCTATGTACTATGACAAACTTATGATGAAGTAGTGTGTGAGATGTGAGCACGTCTTTATTATGAACATTATCTCAATGTTTCATTATTTGACATTTCTGTACCGCAATAATCTTGTTACTCATTGCCCAACGCATACGCCTACACAAATATATCTGTGATTAACTATAACCATCTGATAACATGAGTCAGTCGGGCTCTATTTGATATAGATATAATCTATAAAACTCAAACTATTTGGCTATAACCCCACCACTAACTGTGCACATTGTATACTTCGCCACCAAAGTAAAACTAACACAAAGGGCACATTAACACAATAATCTTGTTACTCATCGCCCAACGCATACGCCTACACAAATATATCTGTGATTAACTATAACCATCTGATAACATGAGTCAGTCGGGCTCTATTTGATATAGATATAATCTATAAAACTCAAACTATTTGGCTATAACCCCACCACTAACTGTGCACATTGTATACTTCGCCACCAAAGTAAAACTAACACAAAGGGCACATTAACACAATAATCTTGTTACTCATCGCCCAACGCATACGCCTACACAAATATATCTGTGATTAACTATAACCATCTGATAACATGAGTCAGTCGGGCTCTATTTGATATAGATATAATCTATAAAACTCAAACTATTTGGCTATAACCCCACCACTAACTGTGCACATTGTATACTTCGCCACCAAAGTAAAACTAACACAAAGGGCACATTAACACAATAATCTTGTTACTCATCGCCCAACGCATACGCCTACACAAATATATCTGTGATTAACTATAACCATCTGATAACATGAGTCAGTCGGGCTCTATTTGATATAGATATAATCTATAAAACTCAAACTATTTGGCTATAACCCCACCACTAACTGTGCACATTGTATACTTCGCCACCAAAGTAAAACTAACACAAAGGGCACATTAACACAATAATCTTGTTACTCATCGCCCAACGCATACGCCTACACAAATATATCTGTGATTAACTATAACCATCTGATAACATGAGTCAGTCGGGCTCTATTTGATATAGATATAATCTATAAAACTCAAACTATTTGGCTATAACCCCACCACTAACTGTGCACATTGTATACTTCGCCACCAAAGTAAAACTAACACAAAGGGCACATTAACACAATAATCTTGTTACTCATCGCCCAACGCATACGCCTACACAAATATATCTGTGATTAACTATAACCATCTGATAACATGAGTCAGTCGGGCTCTATTTGATATAGATATAATCTATAAAACTCAAACTATTTGGCTATAACCCCACCACTAACTGTGCACATTGTATACTTCGCCACCAAAGTAAAACTAACACAAAGGGCACGTTAAGAATTTGAAGTTATCCTAGAATATTTGGTCATTAATGATTTAACAATTTGTATGGGTTCACAGAGAGAGCATTAGCACAAAGAGGAGAAAGGGTTTGTATTAAACTCACTGTTGTACGGAGTAGAGAGAGAGGATTCTCCAGCAGTCAGCAGAGGTCGGTCGTCCAGCTCCCTGTTTACGTCTGCCTCCCTTTGGTGGAGAGAGGAAGGACTGCATAGAGACACAAAGAGATAGAGATGTCAGGCGGTTATCAAGATACAGGAAACAATCATGTCATTTTGAATTTGTTTACTTTCTCAGACCAATAACGATGGGGTTATGTCCGTGTATAATGGTGCTGCCAAATGAAGTTTCATCACAAAAGGGTTGCACTTATCACGAAATAGGACTGCAACAGAGAGGAGCACCGTGTCCACACTTTCTACACTAAATGAGACACATACATTGTATTTGCCCAAACTAAATTCATTCATAGGAGTACAGTCATGAAGGAAAATGAAAATTTAACACCTATTTATTTTGTGAACCTTTTTTAAAGTGTGTCGAGAAAATATATCCTTGTGCATGTGCAAACAAACACAGTTATCAGTCAGAGAGTACAATACTATCATAGATTTTTGACAGATTATTGCATGATGGTTTATATATATATATATATATATATTAGGCATGTTTCCATCCAAAATACCTGAATGGAAATGCCAGGGGGAAAAAAGCTGAAATATTGCAAGTTTCTACTATATTGAACAAGAGAAGATGCAATAAAACACAATAAAACAGAAACATATGTTTTAGACGTTCACTCCACCAGAGAACCAGAAAAATAAAGAATTAAAAAAAGCGCGTCGTGGTTGTACGTAACATAGTAGTAGTAGTAGTAGTAGTAGTAGTAGTAGTATTAGTAGTAGTAGTAATAGTAATTGTTGTCTTTATCATTTGGCTGGTACCATATGGATAATCGGGTCCAGGCTCTGGGAAAGTGTAGTGGACATTTTTAAACAATTTTCTGACACTTTATAGACTAAACATTTTAATCAAAAGAAGTACTTGACGAATGAAAGTAATCATCACTTGCATCCCTTGAAATGATCATTTTCTTTTACCGGGCGGTCTAGTGGTCTAGGATAAATACAAATTAATGGCAACATGTGTCTTATTCTGTCTGAAAAGCTTTGTTTCCTGTCCATGTTTCCTGCCACTCTCTACAGTAAACTTTCTAATAAAATCAAAATGTCTAATATCTAAAAATAAAATATCATTGTCATATGTCATTATAAATCTCCTGTGACCCTCATGTTGTGTTACTGAAGAACTCACAGTTTTATCTCATAGTTTGTGCTCCTCTGAATAACACAAAATGACTTGTTCTTGTATATATTCCCAGTGAAACCTTACCTTCTCGGACAGACCTTCTCCTCTCCGCTCGGCCCGACGGCGGTGCAGAAGGCCGTCTCCAGGTAGCTGAGAGGCAGCGTCCTGTTCACCGGCCGGTGAATCCGAGCTCCACTCCACCGGGTCAGAGCCTCCTTGCTCCCCACGTAGAAGTGAACAAGAGCCGGTAGGGAGTCGAAGGCCTCGCCCTCCAGGCCGAACTGGACCCGAGTGTACGTCTCGCTGGACTGAACCGCCGTCTTCCTGATGACGAAGTGAAGCGTTTTCTGCTCCCAGTGGCTGGTGAGGACGAAGTCGCCCTGACTGGACTGAGAGTCTCTGATGAGGAAGTCGCCGTGGTTCACCACCAGACTCTCGGACACCTGAGGGACATTGTGTTTTGTAGGTAAAGGATATGTTTATGTTGAGGTTAGCGTAAATCATTTTGGATTATGTTTTGCTTTACTAGACAAACTCAGTCCATGCTCACAATCTACCCCAACAACAAAAACATGACATTTATTTTCAATTAAATTAGTCCAAATTGGGAAGGAGGCTGACATAAATCTGTTTCTAATTCTGATTTTACAATAAAGAAGTACTTCAAACTATTAGCTTTCCCAGTTTGTGAAATGTTTTACAAATGCTGGTCTCATCTCTTTCCAGACACACAGGAGATGATGCATTTTTCCAAATAAAGGAGAGGCCCAATATTGACGTCAACCCTCCAACCTGTGAGTGCTGAGCCATCAAAGATTGATGAATCAATCCAGAAAGCAAAGGCAGATAAAAAATGAGGATTTCAAAGTGCAATTTTACGTCTCTCTAACATCTAAACTACAGCTGCTTACAGAGGAATTAGTATATGTTCATCCTAACGCTGTTGTATTGTATCGTAGAATAATGTTGTATATATATTCAATCATTCCTCTATTTGTCTAAATAATGACTTTTTACTGTATTAACAATGATACTGTGAAGGATTCCTCCTTTTTGTTTCAGGTTTTTTTTCACACATTTTATGAATATAGATTTCCTGAACAATATTTTGCCTTTATACTAAGAATCAGTTGAGCTGGAGTTTGAACAGAGCTCCCTCTTGTGGTTGAATCGCTACATGACTCTGATTCCTGAGATTTTAAAGGGCAAATCCACTCTAAAATACAATTCAGATGTGTTATTTTAATGTAAAACTCAATTTTAAAGTAAAGTCCAGATAGCCAGTTGTATTTTAGATCAAATTCCTGCTTTCATTAATCTCTATTTCTTAGCAAAAAGCACATCATTCAGGTAGTAAATTAACTAAATGGAAATTGTGAAACTTAACCGTTAAAGACTTGAAAACCCTGTGAAAGACTTTTTTACACTTCGCTAGCTTTAAAGCATGAATGATTTTTAGGTGTATTGGTGGCTAGCTTTCTATAGTTAACAAACTACAACATTTACAGCAAAAATGCAAGAAAACCATTTAAAGTTTTGTGTTTTCCGAGTGTGTGTGTGTGTTTACTTGTATTACAACGTGGGGACCGGCAGTAAATCTGATCACTATGAGGACTCACTTCCCATTTAGGGACAAAAACAAAGTCCTCACATGGTAAAAGACAAAAGTTTGAAATTGAGACTAAAAGCTTTTACACGGCGGGGGCATGACGAATAAACAACACGAAAATGCGAAATACTCGTCGGCAAATATTTTGCATCAAAACTATTCACACAGACAGCAATGCAAATTTGCGACAGTAGCCTAAACCAGCTATTCTCTATGATTGGAGCATATTGTTTTATGCTAAATGCAGTACCTGTGAGGGTTTCTGGACAATATCTGTCATTGTTTTGTGTTGTTAATTGATTTATATAATAATAAATATATACGTACATTTGCATAAAGCAGCATATTTGTCCACTCCCATGTTGATAAGAGTATTAAATACTTGACAAATCTCCCTTTAAGATAGATTTTGAACAGATAATTAGGCTATGTCCTCCTAAGTGACATAAAACGTAAATAGTGTGTGAGTGTTTGAGGCCGACCTCCCAGGGGATACGTCCGTGGTACCAGGCGTGGCTCTTCAGGTTGCTGCCGCTCAGCTTCAGCTCCTCCTCCAGCTGCTTCCTCAGTTTGTCCGACGGCGGCTCCAACCAGAACTTGTCTTTGGAGAACTTAAAGGGCATCACAGGCGCACAATCAGACACAAAAAAAAAGAACAAAACCAACACACAAGAACAAGAACATTAGTTTACACCATTCATGTAGCTTCTTCTGGCTTTGGGTTCAAATCCCAACGGCGCCTACTGTCTTTCAACCTTCCTGTAAAAAAGCAAACCTCTCTCTTCTTAAAAAAAGCTGCTTGAAATGTTTGCCCTCTGAGAGAAAAAAGCATTGTGGGTAAATCTAGTCAAGCTGCAGCCCTTTTTCAGCTCTGTTTTTGTGTGAATGTGTGCACTAACAAGAGGACAGAGGAGGGAGGACAGACAGCTCTGGCATTCCCACACTGGCATCCACACTGGCGACACCAAGGGGCCCCGAGACCCAGACCCCATGCTGGATGGAGTCTTGGCCTCGTCGCCGTGGCAACGTCATTGTGCGTCGGGGGTCATCACTCAGCGGCGCTTTGTCTGACACGTCTTTACACAAACAAACGGAGATACTGTATATCAAGAGTTTGCACCGACGACGGGCTGGGAATGCTTTTGTTTTCACACACTAGTTACTGTTATTACGCTGTTTTATAGGTGACATGTTGTTTTTCTTCTCCAGGACGCCTCCCTACACCTCGCTTTTTTGGCATAATGGTTTGTCCCACTGGACTGTGAATCAAGGGTTGGGCACCGGGCCAGGACTACTTCAAAACAACATGAAGGGGTGGGGGGGGAGACCTGGAAGCCCCTAATGAATAGCTTTAATTTCATTAGCATTATCATTCATTGCCAGCTTGTCCCTTTCAGACAAGTGTGTTTGTCAAGTATCCAATTATAAGTCAATGAACTGGAAATTCTCTCGCTCTCAGCGTCCACCTTTTCCAGGCGGAGCCGTCGGCCGAATCGAGGCCGGATCGAGGCCGCCGCCGCCGCGGTTGCCAGCAGCAACCGCAGCAGCAGCTTCAAAGTATTTCGCCGCATTCCCCGAGTCCTTTCTGTCACCCGGTCCTGATTGAATTAGAGCCTGAGTGCCGTGTGTAGAGGATCACAGCAGAAGCAGCAGCGGAGTTTAATTTAACCTTCAGTGCAAAACAGAGGAAGAGGAAGAGAGAACAGCAACATCGTGGCAAAAAAAAAGGAAGCCACGCATTTATAAGATGCATAAAATAAGAGTGTGAGATGAAAATAGATTTGTAAAGGAAAGAAGTTTTACCTTCACATATTCTCCACTGCTTCTGTCTGTCAAGTCCTGCTTGCTGAAAGACAAAAGAAACTTTGCTTAAATATAAGGACTTAATGTTGCATGCATCTTCTCAATTCTTATTCCTATTTGGTAGGGCTGTCAAAGTTAACGTGACAATAACACAAATTCATTTAAATGGCGCTAATGACAGATACTGGTATCATCTGAAACTAGAAAACCTAATGAATCCATTTATACCAAACAAAAAAGTTTGAAAAATGTCCGAAAAAAAAATCTGAAAAATGTCCAAAAGAACACAAAAAATGTCCTAAAAAAGTCTGAAAAATATTTTAAAAAAAAGGTGTCCAAAAAATTCAGAAAATGTCCTAAAAAAAGTTGAAAAATATCCGAAAAAAGTTTGAAAAATCCCCCAAAAATTTCAGAAAAAGTCAGAAAAATGTGAAAAAAAAAAAAGTCAGAAAAATGTAAAAAAAAAAAAAAAAAAAAAACGTCAGAAAAATATTCGAAAAAATGTCAGAAAAATATTCGAAAAAATGTAAAAGAAATTTTTTTTAAATTTTGTAAAATGACACACTGACAGATGTTGTCATTACATACTTGACAATACTTGAAGAGATTAAAAAATGTATGTTGTGTTGTGTGCAATTAATCACGATTAACTATGGACAATCAATAAAAAAAAATATTATTTAACCTTTATTTGATCAGGAAATCCCCTGAGATAGAATCTCTTTTACGAGCTGGGCCAAGACAGCACATAAGTTATCGTTTAAATAGACATAAAACAACAACAGTCAGGAGATCAAATCATCAGGCACACAAAGGAAGAGACTAAAACCAGCTCACATGAAGCGGTTTCATAGAGAATAAGTAAACACGATTACAAATCCGACCAGATATTTGACGCCAACTTTTCAGTACTTTTCATACTTGATGCTGCAGACACATCGTGGTTGCTAACGAACAAGTTTTGAGGTTCAGTACTCAGCCCTAAGTACTGTCATAGCAGTACTAATAGTAGTTGTAGTAGCAGTAATAGTATGAGTAGTACATTTAAGATAGAACATACTGTTTTCTATCTGTTGCACAACTCTCTGACAGCAGCAGTGTGTTAATGTGACACCACCCAGCAACCGCTTGCCACACAACAAACTCCTCCAGAGAGGACGGGGGGGGATATTTCTGCTGCTGTGTGAAACCTCATAATCTGTTAAACAGTCTGTTCTTCGGGACTGAAGCAAAGGACGCGTCCCCCCCCCCGATGTCCCCGATGTCCACCAGCTGGCTTCTCACCAGCTCTGAAGGCTTCTGGGAGCCACAAACAGAACTCAGCTGCACATTAACAACTTTCAACCCATGTCAGACAAAAAGGGGAAACTGCAGTTGCGTGGTTTCTCTCTGAGGGCAGGGATGTGTCGCGTCAGTGAAACTGCACATTGGCAATGTGAAACTTGTTTTGGGGTCACTCTGCTCTTCCTCTACGTGCTGCATATTTCCATGAGTAACGCCGAGGGAGGCGACCTTTTGTTCCCAAACACGAACCCCTCCAAGAGCAAACACACACACACACACACACACACACACACACGGATGTGAACACACAAGTAAAACATGAGAAACTCCCACACAGTCAGAAGCTCATGTAGTCGATTTAATATTTGAGCTCATCGGGTGACATCTAATGATTTTATGATTAGGGTAAACTCCGGTTTAGGACATTTTCTTTTCTCATAACATGTTTTGTTTTCCTCTGATCAGCACAAAGATATAATATCATGCTATAATGAGAGCTCCAAAACAGTGTTTGATTTATTGAGATCATGAAGTAACTTCCTCATGACAACGAGAAAAACTATCTGACAACATTTCATCATCTGGCCGTCATTACAAGTGAGGCACTGGTCCAACACAGACTTTTAGTTCTCTGATCAGTTACGCCAGTGGGTCTCAAACTTTTTTACAACACATACCACCTCAGTAAATATTTGACTCTCCAAGTACCACCATTATGACCAGGGGTGGGCAATAATTTTTCCTGGGGAGCCACATGAGAAACCCAGATTGTTGCCGGGGGCCAAACAAATTCTGTCAGACGTAACCTCTATTTTATCACTTTCATCATTTTATCGCCAAAAACGTCATTTTACGAGATTACATTTGAACACATCATGATAACGTTATAATGTACCTTCGCCCAATAGTCATTTTTCCTGAGCCGACTTTGAACGCCTCATGAAAATAACTCAATGGCACCTCCGTTAACGTTCGTATCTCCGGTATTTATCCAGTCAGGACTGAGCTGCCCACCGGCTGCTAACAGCTAACGTTACTAACTCTCCTCCTGCTGATTTCAACAATACATATTATTTCCTCAATACAGAGGAATCGATAGTCAGAGATTCCTCCGCGTACCACTAGAGAGAGCACGCGTACCACCTGTGTGTCCCATAGTTTGAGAACCACTGGAATACGTTGAATACGTTGAATGTGGACATCTTTGCATTCGGTCAGAACAAGTGACGTAGTGTATCAAGCGGGCGTTATTGAACGTTTTCACCCAGGAGACCGCTGTTTGCGTCCCGTGTAAAACCAAAAGTAAATGTTGCATTTACGCTTTTTATGTAACGTTGCGTAAGAAAGTCCGGCGGATTGTTAATTATCTAGGCTAAGTTACGTTGTTACGTTATCATTTGAACACAAACCACGGTGTTTTTCTCACCTTAACCAGTAGTTTTGTTGCCTAAACCTAACCAATCGTTTCACAACTTTAACGTTGCATTGTGGTCTTCTTAACCCCTTGAACTCTGATACCCTGAAGTTAGAAATTAAATAGGTTCAAAGAGAAATATCATTATTCAAGATGCCTGTTTTTAACAGCTGTCACATTAACTGTATATCAAATGGAAAAACTGTATTTTAGAAATATTTTAGCATGATTTTATACTTTTAGTTTCCTTAGTCTACCTTGATATGTTTGAAAGTATTTTTCATATATTGTCATGTAGGATATCTAGAATATTGTGAAGCCATTCACATAAACAGTCTGTCACGTTGTGAACTTTGATAGTGCACATAACATCTCAGATTTTAGATTATGAAATAATTACGAGATAACGTAGGTACGAAGGTAACTTCCTCATGACCACGAGAAAAACATCTTACAACATTTCATCATCTGGCCATGATTACAAGTAAAGCACTGGTCCAACACAGACTACTAGTTCTCTGATCACG
This sequence comes from Sebastiscus albofasciatus, assembly GCA_916701655.1. NCBI lineage: Eukaryota > Metazoa > Chordata > Actinopteri > Perciformes > Sebastidae > Sebastiscus > Sebastiscus albofasciatus. Next base: position 13,651 of record CAKAOI010046141.1, on the reverse strand, counting down.
TTAAACATTGCTGCACTTTAAGTATGTAATCTTAAAGGGGACATTTGATACTTATTTTCAGGTTCATACTTGTATTTTGGGTTTCTACTAGAACATATTTGCATGCTTTAATGTTCAGAAATCACTTTATTTTTCTCTTTCTGTCTGTCTGAAATGCTCCGTTTTAGCTCCTGTCTCATTAAGACCTCCTCCCAATAAAGCCCAGTCTCTTGCCGTATCTGTGTACAGTAATGTTTACACTAAAACGTTTTGATGCACTGTGGGCTCAATTTTTGATGATTAAAAGATCTGTGTGGATGGTTTGTGGAGGACAGTTAGAAAAAGCAGCGTCGAAAGTTTGGTGTCAATTAAGCAAACGGCTGATTTGTTTTCAAAGTTTTAAACTTTAGGCATTTGCTGCAGCGCCACCATCAGGACTATCGGCACCACAGAGCCAGCTGAGGAAGCTCAGCATCGGACTGGACTTATGTGCAAAGTTTGGTTTATTTTCATGCATGAGAAGGCAGATTTTCCGAGGAAAATGAAGAACAAAGACGAGTGATGATCACTCTTTCACAGGTGCAACCAGGAGGAGGGAGGAGCCTGTCCTGAGCTCTAATCAGCCACAACAGGTGATCACACCTGTGTGGTGGAGGAGGAGGTGGAGGTGGAGGTGGAGCAGCTTTTAAAAGCTCAACCCTGGGAGCTCACACGGGAGATGAAAGCTTCACTGTGAACATGAAGGTCTAGAGTCCCGCGCGGTCGCACCAGAATTTAAAATTCAATCAATTTAATTAATTTTTTGGGGGTGGAAGATGGTCAACCTTTGGTGAACTTCGACGAGTGAATTTGTGCCGCTGAGCGACAGCAAACAGAGAGATCTCTCTGAGGGAACACAGAGGTCGTGTTGCACCATCCAGTTTTATTCAGCCTCCTCTGTGGGAGTACAAGCTGCTCCACAAAAGAGGCACACAGTGATGAGACACAAGTCAATGGTACAAATACATCTTTTGAATAAACTGTGTGAACTTATTGTCCCGTCCAAGTTCCTGTTCCTGGCCTACTGGCGCCAGACCTTAAAAGTTTGTTGTTACGTCTGCCAATGGACGGCAATATTTCACAACTTGTTCAGCTAATAAGATTTATTGGTGAAGGACAGCTGTAGATATCAGCGAACCACAGCCACAGTGAGCCTCTCCACTGTTAGATAACATGTCGTGGTCCAAACAGTCCAGCGAGGGGGTGAACTCCCTCCGCCTGGGGGCCACGCTCCCCCTAAAACCAGCATCAAGTTTTTACAGCACTTCCTGTTCCTTCAGCCAGCAGCTCTTACACCACCGCATGAGACTCACTCATAACATCCACAAACACACAGCGGAGGAGACACACTGGCTGTGGTTCAAAGCTCCCATCATAACCAAAAACAAATGTGACACCTCCACCTCCACAGGGCAGAGAGACAGACTGTTGAGGTTTACTACACAGAAACAAACCAAGTGGAATAAGAAACACAGTCGGTGACTTTTTAAAATGAAGGTCAAGGTTAAACCTCCACCATCACTTCTGCTTCACTAACTGGAAAACAGAAGTCATGAAAGTATGGGTCAGGAAACCACCAGCTCAGCTTCTCCGAGGCTAGTCAGCGACCATCAAACTGAGAACTAGTGAATGCTGATCTACCACCTCTATGGTGACGGTTAGGTTTAGGCACAAGCGCTTTTGGTTTCACAGAGACCAAATAAGAACATAAAGTTGCTGAGGTATACAAATTGATGTTCTTCATCTTGAAAGCTGCCACTTCCATGCAGGGAAAGTTGTTTTCACTTTGACTCGGCACACGAATCCCTTCTCCTCCGGTTCAATGACTTTATAAACGTCACCACTTTGTGGACTTTATTTACCATATTCTGTAGGGGCTTTTTGGCCCAGATGTCAACAAACATCAGTCAGTCCTCTCTGAGCCGGCTGTCAATCACTCACAAACTCCGATCGACCGGTTCAACTAGGCAGCGCTGATCAAATATGAATCAATATTCTGTTACGTTAATGCCTATTTCTCTCCTCAGATGTTCTCAGAATTATCTTGTAGTGCACGGTTTAGCTGTAAAATGAGAAAGTTTGACCAGCAGCCATGTTGAGATAAAGGTTGAGGAAATACCAAGCACCACCCACCTGCCGTAGCACAGCCAATAGGAACGCTCTCTCTATCTGAAATGACCTGTGATTGGTCAAAGTCTCCCGTCACAAATTACACAATAGCACCACTTTTTCATTGACTAAAGAAATCTTATAGTTGAGGCCAAAACGAGTAGTCGACTAATCAACTTAAGAGGGGGCATTTCTACAAAATATAAACTTAAAGTCGACTGAAGACATTTACACACTAGATTTTCCAGAAAATTATTAATTACAGTGAATATTAAAGTAGTATTACTACAAAAAAAACAATTACTTCAAATCAATCAGGTACTGATCCATCGCACTGGATTTATACAACTACCTCACTCAGTACATACAGTCTGTGCTTTGGGATGAAGCGCCACGACTCATCTTCCCTGAAGCTTAAAGAGTCTCATATTTTATAAAATTTCATAATATTTAATTAAGAAAGTGTTTGTTTTTTTACCTTTAACAAATATTGCAACACAGCCTCACGGCAGTTTGTGAAATAGTCACGAAATTTAATTGATTCGTGTACATCGTGAAGATCAACACGACTTTCAACAACGTATTTGTTGTGCGTTTTCTTACGAATGTCCAGCAACACGTGATGCACGTGTCAATTTCTGCTCCAGTCTTTTCAAAATAAAACTATTATTACCTCCACCAAGGCCGACGGCCTAGGAAAGAGGTTATGTTTTCACCGGCGTTGGTTTGTTGGTTTGTCCGTTTGGAGGATAACTCCAAACGTCCGTGATGGATTTGAATGAAATATTTTGGAGGGGTGTGGCATAATGAACAATCTATTCGATTTTGGTGGCGATCCGGATCATTTCAATAACTCCACTCAGCCTGTGCATTAACACCACAGGCTTTAAGACATGCGCAGTGTGACTGATGACGCGTCCATGAAACCTGCCTTGGAGGAGGTCTGCGCTCTCCGGGTGCACTTCTAGTTTAGGTTTAGGAATAGATTGTGGTTTTGGTTAAAACAACACCAGAAGTGGCGTAACTTAAATACGGAAGTTATGTGACAAAAACTACTTAGTTAGCTTTAGGAAAAGGTTGGGATTTGGGTTTAAATAACACGCGACACTAACAGCGGTCTCCTGGTGAAAGTCCGGTGTTTATTGACCCACCTGTCCACCCTGACCTCCTCCCTACGCAGCGTTCGCAGCTCTTTATACTTCCCGGTTCATAAATTACATGGATTACATCAGAATTGATTTAATGCTAACTATCACGAAGAAAATGTGAATTTCGTGTCTATGTACATGAATTAATACATTAAAATTATCCTGACTATTTCACAAACTGCTGTGTGACTGAGCTGAATATTGCACCTCCTGTGATTTGAACATTAGCAGCAGGCCATATAACAATTTCGATAAAAATTTGAATTAATTGTGCAGCCCTCTTTTTTACGTCAGTCCAAGTCCCCATATCTGAAAGGCCATATCTGAATTTTTATGCCATTTTTTTCATGAAAAATAGTAAGTAAGTGGAGTTCTAGCCTCCACTATGACACACTGCAGGACACCCTGGACTTATTGGACATATATGTTATTGAAACAGTGCAGATATGATGATCAAACAAGCAGCAGCGAGGTCCGAAAACTGTCTCATGTTACAGCCTGAAGAAGAAGAAGACATTTAAGATATGTGGTATCAAAAGGCTTCCTATAACAGATCAAAGTCAGGTGTGAAATAGGTCAGACTGACAGACAGACAGACAGGATGAAGTGAACCAGGCTGCTGCATCTCTGCCAAAAAAACAGCCTGTTATCATGTAAGATATATTCTGACTGGGAGCAGAGCAGCAGATCAAATTCCTCCTCTTATGTAACACCCACATAGTCTACAGTACACAGACAGACTGCTGCTAGCCATAGACTTCAAACACTAGTTGTTGTAAAGGTTTTTACTAGTCAGGAGCTTTTTAATTATCACATCAAACTAACTGGAAACATGTTTCTGCTCTAAAAGCATCAAGTTCAAAGTTCAAATATTAAACAGCTTGTAGAGCAGATCCTGGATCAGTTAACAGATTCCTACTGACTTTATATTAATATTATTAATTAATAAAGTTATTAATAATCTCACCGTCTGTGTGGCTCCCTGCAGCGGACTGACGGACAGTTACTGTCCCGGACTGAACACATGTTGTCCCGCAGAGTGAGCTGCTCTCTGCCGCTGACTGAGAACCAGCTGACTGACTAGACCTCAGCAGGCAGGAGGGGCTCTACTGCGCATGCTCCAACTACAACTACTATATACTGTATTATAATTATGATGCATGCTCCAACTACAATATATCTATTATACTGTATTATAATCATGATGCATGCTCCAACTACTATATACTCTATTATAATTATGATGCATGTAATCAGGTTTAGGATAGAATATTAGGGCAACTCTATACTCTTATATTATCATGACTTTTTCTTGTAATATTAAAATATTCCTCTAATATTAATAATTTGTTATTATTATTATTATTTTATTGTTTTATTATTATTATTATTATTATTATTATTATTATCATTATCATTATTATTATGACATTTTACTTAATAAGATTAGTAAAACTTTATTCTTATATATTACAATTTTTTTCTTGTAATTATAATTATAAACTGTAATGGTAACACATAAATAACAAAAAATATTTTAAAAAATATATTATTATATTGTTTAATCAAATCTATAATAGTAAAAGAATATGCATTAGGGTTATCTTATAGTAAGTATTTAAATGTTATTGGTGCCAGAGTGATAAAATTAAATTAATACAAAATAAACTTGTTTCAAAAGTTTTCTGAAATCTGAAAGTGTCTTTTTTCTGTATCGTGCAGCAATCTGCCTCATTTTGCTCCTCAAACTGGCTGATATTATTTTGCTTTAAGGCAGGTTAAAAAAAACCACAACAACCACAGTCTATTTTTGGGTCCGTCGCTGCATCTCTCTGAAAGTGCACTAATAAATAAATCCACTTCCTCACCTGCCAACACGCTCCACTTCCTGCGAGCCGTTCGTAGTCTTCGTGGTTTCCTGTGAACTCGTGACGCCTCGCTGACTCTCCGTTTGGTCGCCCACGTGTCTGTGAGCCGCTTCAGCTATCGGGTCCATTGGCACGTAAACGTCCTGCGACGAAGCCACTCTGGGGCTGTTAGTCGCCATGCTCGAAGGCTCTCTTGCAGGTCTACTGGTTTCTAAAGCGTCCATGCTCCCTGACTTGCTCTTAATGGGATCATTGAAGCAGCTTGCAGGTGCTGAGATCAAAGGTGACGCCCGGCTGGGTGTCGGGGTGGCGGGCAGCGGCCGGGCAGGTGCAGGAACAGGACACTGGTCCAGACTGTTCAGACTGAGGCTGGAGAGGGCACTGAGCAGGGGGGAGTCTCGGACATGCTCCCCCGCCTCCCACTGGCTCTGCCCTCCACTCTCCTCCTCCTCTTTCTTCTTCTTCTCCTTCAGTCCCCTGAAGCTCTTCTTCTTCTGCGTCTGACTGCGGGGCACAGTGCCCACATGTGTGTACATCTGGCTAGAGTTGGCGTAGCCGGGGCTGCGGAGGCAGGTCTCCATGTCATCCAGCGATTGTTCCCCCGCTGCTGACTTGGTACCGCCGAAGCTCCCATCATGCTCTGGGGCTGCGTTGATGTTGGCCTTCTCTGACGGGCGGCGGCTGGACAGACTGGTGAGGCTCCCGAACCATTTGAAACCTGGAGGATGGTTTGACAGAAACGTTTCTTTGTCAACATCATTAATGGGAAGTTCTTATCATGAATTTTATATTTCAACGTGGAGGTAAAGACGTAATGAAAGAGGGGGATCAGATATAGTTAAGTACGAAACTTACGCACCTAACTTACATACTTAACTTAGTACGTAACTAACTTATTATTTAACTTACGTACTTAACTTAACGTACAATTTGAACCCAAAGCATGATCTCTTACTAAACCTATCCAAGTAGTTTTGTTGCCTAAACCTAAGTGACATCAAACGTCCAAGTCGAGAATGAGAACGGGTTGATATCTCAAACTCCTTTACACAGGGCTCATTTTCTGCGTTGAGGTAACAAATGAACAAACAAATAAATAAAGAAATACACTTGTCACCCTTCATCTAACTTCATCTGCCTGGCCGCACTTATTTGTTGATAAAAGTGTAAATTGTAGTGAAACTGACTAAACACTTTAAAGCCAACAAAATCCGTTGTTTATGAAAATAAGAATCTTCATTTTTGTCCTAAAACCATTGTGATGTGTGTTGCGGTTAATGTTGAACTCTAACCCTAAAGTGGCGCCGCCGGGGGGGTCTCCTAGTCTGAATTTCGCCTTGGCGCCAAAGGCCTAGAGCCGGCCTTGTCTTTACAACTTCCCTCCATGCAGCAAAAAGCCGTTAGATATAATGTGTCTCAGAGTGCAGCGGTGCCGTTCTGTGTGAAAGGCCTTTAACTGGCTGTGAGACGTCCGAACATCCGGCTGCTCTACAGGTTCTGACCTCAACGTTGAGACACTCTGATCTGAGATATTGAAGGATGCAGGAAATGACTTACTGCTCTTTCAAAAGATGACATGTTGCATTTAGTAACACTGGGAAATACAACCACTATGACTGTTAACGTTGTATCAGAAGAAGAATCTGACATGGTCTCCATCATTACATCAGGCAGGTAATACAGTATGGTATCCCCTTTGTTAGATGTAGTCGTGCATTTTAAAGACTATTAGAGAATAATGAGACCTTTAAAAGTCACCGGAGGAACCAGCAGCTGCAAACATTTAATTTTCACTTTGTCCTGTGAAACACGCAAAAAAAAAAAATCTGTTTTCTTTGCGTCGGAGTCATCTGAGGAATGTTGTTGTTCCCTCATGTTGCTGAAAGTCTCATCGTTTCTATTCTGAACCGCGGACCCCTCCAGCTCTCAGCACTGTTTGATTATGTTTCTGCCTCCCCGGGGGACCTATTAGACTCCCAAAACACCCACAGATATTTATTTCCTCAGCTAAATATAGACTAATGGTTTTGGAGACGGAGAGAAGAGGGAGATGATGGAGGTGCAGATGCAAAGAAGCTCCATGTTTTTCATGAACACGGTAAATTCATTCAGTTCATTTGAAGGCACCATAATCCACGTAATCGTGAACCAGGAAGTATAAAGAGCAACGACCGCCGCGTAGGAAGGATGTTATTTGAACCCAAACCACGATCTTATCCTAAACCTAGCTAAGTCGTTTATTGCCTAAACCTAAAGAAAGAAAGACGAATAAACAAAGTAAATGATCAGCTGATCAGATGCTAAAAAAAACGCAGAAAATCGAACCTGTTCCAAAAATAATGATGGACGAAAGTTTGGGAGTCGGTGTGTCAACGTGATCGATGTTATGTTGATCTGTTTCTTTAATTTATACATTTATCCAAAAATAGGTTTGTACCGTACAGTGACAACATTTACATGCACTCCCTTTTTCATTCCTTCGTTTGCTGTGATATTTGCACATCCAAGTCTTTCATGATGTTTAACTGTAAGTGTGTTTCTCCTTCTTTTCTTTTGGTTATGCATCTCTGCAAACTGTCGGCTACTTGGTTCGTGTGTAACACGCAGAGCTGACCGTAAACAGGCAAGAGGCCATGTGACGCCAACTGCCATAAAAAAAAACAAAAAAACAAATTGAGACGCATATTCTGAATGCGCTGCCCAAAGAATGCTCCTAAAAACCTGAATAATATCAGCATATCCCACATGTCTTAAAGGGACTGTTTGTAACTTCCTACATGTATAAATCATTGCGGGTCGGTGTCTCATGCGCGCTTGCGTGTGTCTACGCTGTTCAGACTCAGACTCCAACACAAACTACACGGAAGCACCAAAACCTCTTGGTTGTATCTAGTGAAGCCCGTCTGTTAAACAGTGTTGGCCGCGGTCGGAGGACGCGGAGGAGACCGTAGCTTTGGTCTCCAGGACCGGAGTCTCTGCTGTACTCTGCTCCTCTGCTCCTCTGCCTGCCTTCACTCACACACCGCGCTCGTTCTCGCTCCACTCTCACGTGCATGCTTCTCACTCCACACTGCAGAAGAGTTAGTTTAGCTCTGAGAATATCTAGTGAATGTTCAGTGGACGTTTGCGCAGAAATAACTGCTGCAGCTCCTCCAGACCAACAGAGGTTTCCCGTGTCTCGTGAAGTGACGGGGCTCCGCAGCGAGAAACGTTATCGTCTCCGACCAAAACTCCGGCGTCTCCCCTGCGGTCGGGAGGCCGAGGCGGGAAAAGCCAATACTAGGATCAGCATTGATTCATGGAGAGACCTTGGTCTGGTCAGCTAACACGGCAGCTGAAATATAGAGTGATATTGTGCTTTTAGCTGACGTGTGTCTCCTCACTGTTTTGAGTGATGCTCCTTCATGTCTATGTAGAGCGAGCACAAGCGCCAGCAACAGGACGCTGACTTTAGTTGACTTAACGGACACAGGTGAAGCTGTTAAGAAGACATTTCTGATTCTTAAAAACAGTTCCTTTTAGTGTCGTATTCTGAATTTTAGTGTGCATGTAAACATAGTCTGTGTCAAGAGTGCATAATGTTTCACGTGGAACCCTGATTCAGAGATATTTGTTGTCACTTTTTGAGGAAAACGTTAAAGTAAAGACGTCGACGTGGCTCTAAAAGTGTTTTTATCATAGATCATATAGATGCACTGATGTGTCTGACAGCCTGTAAAGCTCAGAGAACAGCAGCACAGTGATCTTTTTACAGTCCTATAAAGTTTCTAACTGGACTGAATGAGCGTCCCTTCAGATGCATCATGGGTGAAATTCAGCTTTAGATAGTGAACAACTAACAGCAGCACAGAGAGCGGTGTTGTCTCTCTCAGCAGACTTTTCTTAAACTCTGCTCTCAGCCGGACTCAGCTGTCCATTCACGCTGCACAGAGACACGACTGTGCTGCGTTTACAATGCACCAAAACACTGTTTGTGAGTGGAACAAAGAGTCAACACACAGACACACACACATACACACACACAGACACAGTGAAACAAGTGTCAATAGATCACTTTCTTTTATAGGATTACACAAATAAACTCACATCAGCCTGTTTTCCCTGACTCATCATATAACACCGTCTCTGTCTCTGCTAGAATATTAATTTTCCAGAAGTGGAAAGTACATTTACTCAAGTATTGTACTGAAGTAGTACTTTAGTAGTACTTTAGTATTACATTTGCTTTATATTATTTATAGTATTTCCATTTTCTGCTACTTTACAGTTCTTCTCCACTACATTTCACAGGAAATTATTCTACTTTTTTTTTTAAAGTCAACCATCTGTTGTTTTGTCATATAAGAACTTAATTTACCTCCATATTTTGCACCATAATATACTGTAATTATGTATAATATAATGTAGAAACATGACATTTTTGTGCAATGGGGACTACATAAGACTTGTTACAAGGATGTCAAGTTCCTCCACTGATAATTTGGGTAAATAAACCTCCCAAATATCCCAAATAATGCACAACAGCCTTATAAAGTAGAAATAAAACTTACTCAGTTTGCGTTTGTTCATGGTTCAGACGTTGCCTTGCTGATATATATATAATAAAAACAGTTAGTGCCACTTGTTGCTGCTGCAGTGTGATAATGAGCCGCATGCTGTGACTCTGCTTCCTGTCTTTTTGAACGCAGCGGAAGCGTTGGGGAAGGGTGGGTAAATTTCGCAGCAGTTTCATGTTGTGTTGATGCAATCAGGTGACGAGTCGCTTTCTGACTTCACTCTGGAAATAGTGTGTCTCAGTCGACAAGATTTCCACTGAAAGGCCAGAAAAAGTCACTCTTCATTCTGAATTTTTAAAGGTCCCATATTGTAAAAAAGTGAGACGTTCATGTCTTTTATATGATAAAGCAGGTTTAAGTGCTATATTAATACTGTGAAAGTATCAAAACGCTCAATCCACGGAGAAACACACAGCTTTTTTTCAAGCGCACAGTTTCTGAATACGGGCTGTCAGGATTTCCGTAATTTTGTGATGTCACAAATGTACAATATTTAGACCATTTCACAGTTTTAAACGTAAACATTCTAAATGTGTCTGGTTTATTTCCAGTTGCTGTGTATGGGAATGTACGGAGCCCCCCTAGACCCCGAGGAGAAAATTTGTATGAACTTGTTCCCTCAAGCTAGTAACTCGTTCCCTCGAATTAGTAACTCGTTCCCTCGAGTTACTAACTCGTTCCCTCGAGTTACTAACTCGTTCCCTCGAGTTAGTATGGGAATGTACGGAGCCCCCCTAGAGCTCCCCTAGACCCATAGTAACTCGTTCCCTCGAGTTACTAACTCATTCCCTCGAGTTACTAACTCATTCCCTCAAGTTAGTATGGGAATGTACGGAGCCCCCCTAGATCCTCCCTAGACCCATAGTATCTTGTTCCCTCAAGTTAGTAAATCGTTCCCTCGAGTTAGTAACTCGTTCCCTCGAGTTAGTAACTCGTTCCCTCGAGTTACTAAATCGTTCCCTCGAGTTAGTAACTCGTTCCCTCGAGTTAGTAAATCGTTCCCTCGAGTTAAGTATCTCGTTCCCTCAAGTTAGTAACTTGTTCCCTCGAGTTAGTAAATCGTTCCCTCGAGTTAGTAAATCGTTCCCTCGAGTTAGTAAATCGTTCCCTCGAGTTAGTAAATCGTTCCCTCGAGGTAAGTATCTCGTTCCCTCAAGTTAGTAACTTGTTCCCTCGAGTTACTTCATAGAGCACTTCTTCCAATCCTTCCTGACTGTCCACACGTTGCTGACGTACGGAGCCTCCCTCGATGATGTACTTCAGTAAAATTGGAAAGATATTGGCAGATTCAAACTTCCTGGATCAATAACTCATAACCGAAACGTCAATGGGGCCGTCTGGGCCAAAACGCGAGGGGCAGTCCAGCCCTGGGCACGACTTCATAAAAAGTAAACTGAAAGTATACTCTCTTATTTTAAGTTTTATACTTTGCATCTTTGAGTTAACTTTGCAGATTCAGATTCTACTTTAACGTACAATGTGCGTCTAAAAGCCTCAAAATGTCAGCTGTTTTTTTAATTTATCTTGATTAAATAATGAAATGATTTGTTGTCATTTATCAAAATAATAGTTGAAGGGATTTTCCTCAGCTTGAAGAGCATCGTGTAATCTCTGAACTGATCTGAGAACAGGAAATAGGATGTTTTCATGACCCATATTGGTACATCAGTGTGATGATGTGGTCAGACTCATCTACAACACAAAACAAAAGCTGTCTGACAGCGACAGTTTCACCTCTTTTAACTAATTTATTTAGTTCTAAATGCAGGAGTTTTCCTTCAAACGCAGTATTTTACTACGTGATTTTGCTAGTTTTACATATATGAATCATTTGAATACTTCTTCCACGTAAATTTCCATTTGTGTGAAATTACTAAGAAATTGTTTAACCATTAATTGCTGTTGTGGGAACGTCAAACGTTGCTATTGTTTTTGAAAGCCCAGTTTGTTTAATGATCTTTTAGCACATTTTGTATAAAACAAACTACTTCTCCAAAGTACAAAACAAGTTGTACAATTATTATTTGTATAATTAATTAATTAATTAATTATCATCCCATCAGGCAGCCAGTCTCCAACAGGTTCAAGGCAACATTTAAAATAATTGAATTAGGATAATAAGGATTTAATTATTGTAATGACAGAATCAATCAAATGAAAAAACTACACACAGTTTTTTAAATCGTCGGCCTCATCTGCTTTGTAGATCAAAAATATGATTTCTAGTACTTTAAGATGTAAAATTCCTAAAATATTTCACAGTTTATATCAGGGTCACATCAAGTGTTTTAGATTTATTTATTATTATTATTATTATTATTATTATTATTATTATTATTGTTATTATTATTGTTGTTGTTGTTGTTGTTGTTGTTGTTATTATTACACAGACATATGACCAACAACATATGTTTTTTTGTTCTTTTCCAGACTTCATAGAGGAAAGTCCTGTTTTTAACTTCCTGTATCATACAATTCAATAACTTTTTAGTTTTTTTTTATTTTAGTTATTTATTTGCACAGATGAACATCTGTTTTTCTTGAGCAACAATGGGAAAAAAATATAATTCAGAAACTAAAATTAAATCAG
>CAKAOI010046140.1:114239-154287 GCA_916701655.1 Sebastiscus albofasciatus | reverse complement strand
CGTGACACCGGCACCCGGTGTCTCCCTGCGGGCGCAGGAGGGAGACGGTAACGTTTCTCTCTGGAGGAGCTGCAGCAGTTATTTCTGCACAAACGTCCACTGAACATTCACTAGATATTCTCAGAGCTAAACTAACTCTTCTGCAGTGTGGAGTGAGCGCGCGTTCACGTCTAGAGGTGGAGCGAGTACGCGAGAACGCGTGCTCTGTCTGAGTGAAGGCAAGCAGGAAGAGGAGACGAGGTTCCCGCCACACGCCAGCGCGCATACGCGAGACCGCATGTGTGCCGACCCGTTACATTTATACGCTTACAAAGTTACAAACAGTCTCTTTAATCTTGTCTCTAGATGGAGGCTTCAGGTAAGCCCAGTGGGTTTTTTGCCTCTTCCTGCACTGTATATTATTCATTTGATTTTTTGTTATGTTGTATTGTCTTAAATTATGCAAAACAAATAAACGTGTTGCTACTACCTTGCACAGTATTAATAAGAGATGGGACTGTGTTGCAAGTGACTCGTGGTAAAATACTCACTGTGATGAGAGCTGAGGAGATGGTTCATTGAGCGTACACAGGAAAATGTGACGGCTCCGGGATGTAGACACACCATTGATGATGATGCTGCTGCTTCTTGTCTGGGTCCTGGCTGACAACGGCCCGCTAGCGTGCTGCTAACCTGCTGCTGCGTAACAACGGAAAACATGTTAATAATGCTCAGTTTAACGTTGCGTGACTGTAGTAGTGATGGGAATTTAGGCTCTTTTTAGTGAGCCAGATCATTTGGCTCAGCTCACCAAGAAGAACCGGCTCTTTCGGCTCCCAAACGGCTCTTCATTTTACCACTTCTGCCTTTTATAATTCAGCCAAATGTAGCGCAGTTTTGACCTATGATTAGTGCACATATATCACTTAAAGTATTCAATATAATTATACTAAACCTTATCATTTCCAGAATACCATAATTTTACATGCTGCTTCGTTTCCGACTGTCACTCATCTTGTCTGCTATTCGCGCACCGCCCTCCTCTCTCTCTCATTCTCTCCTCCTCTCCCTCCTGCTCTGTACCTGTAGACCGTCAGCGCGCCGTGCACCCCCGCCCCTCCCTGCTTGAGGGCATGATCCTTGTCTGTTGTCACCTGATTAGTCACAGGGACGTCATTAACACAACATTCAGTCACATTCAGTGCATGGAGTGCCCGTGGCGCAGAGAAGATCGTCCTATCATTCTGCCTTGAATTAATTAAAATGACTCTCGGACGGGAGCCGGCTCTTATCGTTCACTTAAAGAGCCGGCTCTTTGAACCGACTCGTTCGTGACCAACACATCACCAGACTTTAGTAGTTTATGAAGAAAACCTAACCGTAACACCAACCTAACCTTTCCAAACGTGACCACATTAGTGTTAACTCATTAAGCCCGACTAAAATCACCCACCTGTATCCATGCATAACGGAACATAAGCTATTCTACTTGTTTTTACATATATAGTTTTGGCGAGACATTGTGTCCACACGACAATAACGGGGCGTTTCAGAGCTACCGTCACGGTGTTCAGTTAACGTTAGCTAACTGTACCAATGGCCGTTTGCACCTGCAAGTTGCCGACCGTAATTAACGAACAGTTAACGGTACAGTGGAGCGTAAAAACATTGCTAAAGAGGCTAACGAAATATCGCTAGCTAATCAATGATGCTAGCTATGCACAAATAATGTGAGTGTTAACGGTTGCTAGGACGACGTTCTAACTGTAAACGTTCTAACGGTCATTACAGCCAGCTAGCTTAACGTTAATTGTTGCTAGGGCGACGTTCTAACGGTTCTAACGGTTAATTACAGCCAGCTAGCTTAACGTTAACTGTTGCTAAGGCGACGTTCTAACGGTTAATTGCAGCCAGCTAGCCTAACGTTACTACTACTGTACTACTGTACATATATCACAAGAGGTTATAACAGACCTAGTTTAAAGACGGAACATGATTTACCTCACTAGATTTATCAGCGACGCCATCTGTCATTAGTGGCTCAGCCGCCAGCCAGGTCATGTAAAACCAGGTCAACAACCATGTTACCCAGGATAAACAGAGAGCTAACACACTTCCAGGCTTTAAGCCGGTTTCAATAGCAGACAGCGGAGACAGCGGTGTCGTTAACGCAGCTAACACTAGTTACATACAGGGTAATAGTTGCTATATATATATATATATATATATATGTATATATGACATTAAACACACAAGCTACTTACAAAACGCAGTAGTTTCACGGAAAAACCCCGACGCTTCTACTGACAGAGAAGAGTCTGCGAAGGAGACATGTTGAACAGAAGTGTCGAGTTAGCTAGCTACAGTGAACGACGCTACTTCCGGTTGCTTTCAACAATAAAAGTGATTTAAATTAAATACACATTGCACTGTTTTAATTTGTAAGTACACGTCCGGTATTATTCAGTCTGTCTCCTGCTGGTTTGACGAATTTAAACAAATCACTGTAATGCTTGAATATTACTCTGTTGAAGTGAAGCTAACATTAGTTACATAAATGGTAATAGTTGCTGTATATTATGACATTAAACACACAAGACTGCTACTTACAAAACGCAGTAGTTTCACGGTAAAAAAACTCCCCCGAGGCTTCTAATGACAGAGAAGAGTCTGCAAAGGAGACATGTTGAACAGAGATGTTAAGTTAGCCTCAATGAACGACGCTACTTCCGGTTGCTTTCAACAATAAAAGTGATTAAAATAAAATACATCTTACACTGTTTTAATTTGTAGTGTGGTGAGAAGTACATGGGCTTATGGGAAATGTTGTTTAAAATTACTGCGTGATTTAATATCAACTCAAACATAATTATAAAATACTTTGTGTTTAAATAAATAATTAGAAAATAGTAATTAAATAAAATAATATGATACACATAATACATATTATCTTTATGTTAAGGCAAAGGCTATGTGGCAGCAATGGGCCCTTGCTTATTTGCATTTAACATGAGGCATTTAATAGGAGTGTGTGTATTAAATTAAATTAGGATTAATGAATTTTGCAAAGTCTCAAAAAATGAATTTGTTCTTATTTATACTTATTTTGTAATAATGTGTGTATTTTCCTTTCTGTATTTTTTTCTATTTCAAAGGTTTTTCACTTAATGACTAATGGCTAATAATAATTCCAAAATTAACTGAACTTTCAAGTCAACCTACAAAATAAAGGAGGAGAAAGGGAAAAGCTGTTTGTCATTGAGTGGATTCCAGTTAAAAATCTTCAAGTGGATGTTTCAATCTCTCTCAAGTTGGGATACTGCACATATTTAAACAATAACTTGACAGGCACACTTCAGCCTATCCAGCCTGTCTCCTGCTAGTTTAACAAATTTAAACAAATCACTGTAATGCTTGAATATTGCTCTGCTGGAAGTCTTACTTCACATTATGTTGCTTTATTTTTTACAAAAGTGCTATTTTATGCCTTTGTTGCAGAGTAAGCAAGGTCAGGTTTATTCAGGCAAGTAGCTGAAACTTTAATTGATTGCTGTCCTCTGCTCTCTAAATGTCCCATTTTATTTTATCCAGGCATAACTAAACATTCTAACTTTCTTAGTATTTATTTAATATAATGGCACTGTATGATACAATAAGGCTGCAAGCAGGCACATTGTAACTGGCAGGCTGATGCTGAGGTCATTGCTGCCATCTACTGTTGTACAAGTAAATCTGCAAAGATATATATACACACTTGTTTTTAAAAGTCAAGTCTGTGAATTCCATGAAGTTCCATTAAACTTGTTAATGTGTTTCCTGTCCGCTTAGGAAGTTTGCAGCCTTACCCTTCTATATTTGTCTCATTAATGGTGTGCGGTTCCTGGTTCGGCTCTGAAGACAGCACTGATAATGTGTCTCCCAGTAAAGCCTTACGTTTTAAACAATGTGTATGGCACACATTGTTGTAAGGTTAAACTTTACTCTAGATTTTATCATGTTCTTATTTCGTTATCTTCATTTATTTTATTCTAATTAGGGCTGTCAATCAATTAAAATATTGAATCACGATTAATCGCAAATTAATTGCACATTTTTTATTTGTTCAAAATGTGTGTGAAAGGGAGATTTGTCAAGCATTTAATACTCTTATCAACATTGGAGTGGACAAATATGCTTGCTTTATGAAAATCTATGTATATATTTATTATTGGAAAACAATTAACAACACAATACAATGACACATATTGTCCAGAAACCCTCACAGGTACTGTATTTAGAATAAAAAAAATATGGCATAGCAAACTGCAGCCCAACAGGCAACAACAGCTGTCAGTGTGTCATTGTGCTGACTTGACTATGACTTGCCCCAAACTGCATGTGATTGTCATAAAGTGGGCATGTCTGTAAAGGGGAGACTTGTGGGTACCCATATAACCCATTTTCATTCACATATCTTGAGGTCAGAGGTCAAGGGACCCCTTTAAAAATGGCCATGCCAGTTTTTCCTTGCCAAAATTTAGCGTAAGTTTGGAGCGTTATTTAGCCTCCTTTGATATTCATATTCATATTTCATATGATACCGGTATCTTCACTCTAGCTTTCAAACTGAGCCCGCTACAACCTCCGGAAGATCGATTGCGTTAACGTGTTAAAGAAATTAGTGCCGTTGAAACAAATTTACGTTAACACGTTACTATCGTTTTAACTTTGACAGACCTAATTCTAAAACAATCATATATTCACAGCTTATGAACACTTTTCACATTTCGTATTTTGTCTTGGCACTTTGCATAATCTTGCACACATTGTGACTTAATACATATTAAAGCATTTATTCTATTTTATTCAATGCAGTTACTCTATTTTAAATAAACTGCTGCAACAAGTTACTGAAACAATTCAATACACTACATTTATATAGGTATATACTGTAGGTACAGTATGTAGGATTGGCGCATCTAGAGGTGTGGTTGCAGATTGCAACCAACTGAGTACCCCTCCACTCACTCCTCCCTTTCCTAGACTGTGGTAACGTGAGCCGCCGAGTGCCAAACTGTGGTAACGCTCGCCGATTGCCTCGCTCAGAGGCCATCCTTAACATAATAACACTACTTTAGGAGCAACGGGAGTCAGACGGCGGCTGCCGGTACCACGGTTTTACACTCTGCAGCTCACGTTACTGCGGTCTCACAAGCGTGTCGGAGAACTACGGTGGCCTTCAGGTAATGTAAAAACGTGAAAGGCTCTCTCGCTAGAGCCAGTGTTCGATTTGTCCGTTCTGAGCAACGCGGCGGACTCTGTGTAGAGGACCCCCTCCCTGTGTAAATATGAAGGTCTCATGCTAAGCTAATGCAAAAACAAAACAATTCTTAAATTCAGGTGACTCTACACTGATGAAAACATAGTTATGAATATTATATTCCATGTCTGCTAATAGATCCCCGAAATGTTACACACTGTTCCTTTAAAACTGGTTTAATTACGCTAGTCTGTTACCATGTGAACACATTGCTCACTGTAAAAACACATTTGCATTACTCCTTAAAGGCCTCTTGGGTGTGGCATCTTTCTCTCTCTTACTCTCTTTTTCCTACACACATAAACCCACACACGTACACTCACACCAACCAACCAACCACACACAGGCATTCTGGGAGGGATGGATGTTTTGTCCCCTGCTCAATGAACCATATGTGTCTTGTTTCTTTACCTATTTAGAAGGTGTTAGGTTACGTGGCTCATAGGGAGTGGAGTCTTCCTGTATCCTGCAAACTGACAAGACAGGACATGTAAAGTCTGTGTGCGTGTGATGACGTCGCAGCTGCTGAATCTGGTTTGGCAGGATTTCTGAGGGAAGGGCGAGAGTAGAGACAGACACAGAGAGGAAAAGCAGTGGAATAGTTGAAACTAGTTTTCACTGAACTGTTTTTAACTTTACTGTTTTGTATATTAATCGTTTCCTGCTGGTATCGACATAGTGCGTTTTGTTTTTTGAGCCCGGTTTCAGCACTAGGTAAGTTTCTTTTTGTTGGATTTCCATTAATTTTGTATCACATGCTTGAGGTCAGGACTGAGTGGTAAACAACAGACTGTGGCCAGCAGTGTTTAAATTGAACACAGGCTGAGTTGCAGTGATGTTACTTTCCTTGTTTACCCTAAAACAAGACAGATACACGTTGTTATCTATGCCAACATATGCGGAAAACCATAAGGGTAATTACACTTAAGAAAAGACACAATGGGAGTAGCGCTTCCTTTTGCTATGACTAAGACACAAACTGTGGCATGATGTTGAGCAATCAGTATAAGGAAAATGTGGTTTTATAAACTGTTGTTTCAGAACACAGACAGGGGAGTTTGTGGAATGTAGCCCACTTGAAAGTCAAACATTTCCTGTCACAAACAAACTGAAGTATATAAAGCAACAGTACATGCAAAACAGCAAATGCGATTGATCTTTTAATGGTAGATTTAATGCTTTCCTGACATTAAAAGTTTGCTCTGTTTACTATATTATGAAGATCTACAGTTTAATTTGCCACTATATCCATTCACACATACAATACAGGTAATTTTCAATTGACCATGTACATATTTTAAACAGCCACGGCCTGTTGGAGGTTCAAAAATACAAATAATAATGTAGAATCTGAAATGGTCTCATCATAATCAGAGCAAGGTAGTATGTGGAATTTACTGGACAAGACTCATCGCTGCGAAAAAGCTATTTTATTTAGCCTATTTGACTAAACTAAGTGGTAATGGAGTTAATCCAGAGTTTAAAGTGTTAACATTGAAAAGTCCTCAGGGCTGAGCCACTCCTGTTTTGTGAAATCTAAATATTTTACTCGTTCCTAAACAGTAGATGATCCTACTCTGCTCCAGAAACCATACAGGCCTAAAGATGTAGTTGAAAATCCAATATGGATAGTATTTCTCTTTATGACCAGTAATGTGGTGGGATTTCAGGTATGATCATTGTGGGGGGGAAAAATGTGATACTATTCAAAAAAATAATAAATTCAATTTGAATAAAGGCCAGGTTTGACAGCAAATAGGAACATACATGTGGTGAAATACTGAATTAGATACATATTTTTTAGTGAATTAATGTCTGTTATTGTGTTTTACATTAAAATTGACTGAACATTAATATAAAAAAATTGCCAGCCCCATGTACCTATGGTAACCGCGAGAGTTCAATAGAAACTGAGCACTGATTGTGTACTGATTTGCAACCACAAAGACATATTTGCTAAATACACACACACACATTCAGTATCTAAGTAACATAAGCTCTGAAACCACACAAATGTGCCGGGAGGTTTATGATTGAAGTAATATTTATACTGGGCTAATAACACTAGGCTGTTTCATTCATGAACATCATTATCTTGACACACATCACATGCCATTGTTCCCCACTCTGTCCATTCAGCAGCGATGCTTACTGTTACTGTAACACACACAGCAGATGTGTTGACAGAATTAACAGCGTCCAGGCTGGAGTAAAAAGATAAATAAAGACTGTTTGGATTTTGTTTTAAATACAGCATGCAAACACATAGCCACATTTAGCTCTGGATTATGGTGGAATGAAAGTTGTGTTGACTTTTATTTGCAAATGCAGCACTAGAATAGAACATGTGCAACCCCTGTGTCCAAATGACAACTTGTTAACATCATACACTGACTTAAAAATGTTGTTATGTACTAGAGCCAGCTACAATAAAGGCTATTGCATTCTAATGACATTTTCAGTAGCAATTACAACTGAACTGACTTTAGATAGTGTTTTATATTATGTAACACTGGAACAGAGTTTTGACTTGTCATATTAGGTAAAGCACAGGTGTACTGATCTTAATCCCAGTTTCACACTGGTTTGTCTGCTGGTCATAAAGCGCCTTGTTTGTTCATGTTCATTTGTTTATAATTAACAATTTTGCATTAGCAACGTTATGTTTTTGCATGAACTGTAAAGCTGCCAGGATTAATGTAATTAAAGGGGGAGCAGTGAAATCTTTTTCTTTCGTCTTTTTGTTACAGGAAAGGTTTATGGTTTTATCGGAAATGTGGTCTTAATTCTTTATATACAGCCTGTGGTTTGAAGAAAAGGCAAATGCCGCACATACAGTAGCACCTTTAGCTCAAAGAAATGCTTTCATGCTCAGATTTAGATGAGCAAATTGATTCTTTACAGTCATTACGGTAAATATGTAGCTGGAGCTAGCAAAAATCGTAGACACAGCTGGCTTAAACCAAAGTTAAAACGTCACTGTTTCATGGGAGTTTACGTGACTACTTCTTGGTCGGGAGCAGTTGCCAGGCAAATTGCTGTTTTTACACTTCCCGATCAAAACCAGAGCTTTAGAGCTGCTGGTAGGCAGACTTTGGTTACCTTTGGACAGAGCCACGCTAGCTGTTTCTCCCCGTTTCCAGTGTTTGTGCTAAGCTAAGCTATAACCAGCTGCTGACCTTATCTTCTCTGGTTCCCTGTGTACATCTTGTTATGGCTACTGAAGCATGGATTTCCATTAGTGAGGAAATTGCTAACAGTAATAATCCTAAATAACAATTTATAAAGCATTAAAAAAAAAAGTCAGCAGGTTTTCAACTCAATTTGTTGTTTGCAACAGTGAAGAAACATCTGCAGACATGAGCTACAACTCTAAATGTCACATACCTCTGCTGGCAGATCTAATGGTTAGTTTAACAATGTCATACAAGCCCACGCATGCTCTAAATCAGACATAGCTGTGTTTGTAGTCACTATTCATGTAACTTCTTGTAGCATCTATTGGATTGGGAAAGATGAGGCTAATCCTTAACCATAAACCTACATTTGACTTTATTATTGTAGGAAGCAAAGCCAATTAGAAGCAAGTTAATCACACAATGAATTCAGCTGTGAGCTGTTTCTGTCTTGGCATAAGGATGTGGAAATATAACCCCCCGTTTTTCTTTCTTCCTCTCTGTTACAGGGTGCTCTTGTGTCTATATCACCAAGGCCAGTGCAGCAGCAGGGATGAACTGGTCGGGGCTGGAGAGTCTGTTGAGCGGAGTCAATAAATACTCCACTGCGTTCGGGCGGATTTGGCTGTCCATGGTGTTCGTGTTCCGCGTCCTGGTGTTTGTGGTGGCGGCGCAGAGGGTTTGGGGAGATGAGAGCAAAGACTTTGTGTGTAATACTCGACAGGTAAGATGTTTTCTGTGCTGACACTTCCGGTACCTTTAAATGTTACTTGGTTTATTGGAGAATTTTTTTTTTCCCACTACGAGGCACCCCGTTAACATCATGCCAGTTTTATTGATGAAATTTGGCAATGTAAAAGACTGTCCTGACTGTTTATGAGTTTTGTTGGCTCTATCCGACTCACATGAAGAAGCATTCCACTGATGTTAGACCTGATTGTCAGTTCACCTGTGACTCAACCAGTGAAAACAGCAGCACGCCTGCTGGGGTTGTGGAGGGAGCTTTCTAAAGTCTGAAAAAAATATTCCTAGTGATGTCATCAGGGTTATCTCGGGTTGGGCTTGACACCTTCAATTTGTAACACAAAACCTGAGTTGACGTGGGATTTTACCAGACAGGAGGGTCTAACAAAAGATACTATTGAGTTGCATTATGGGAACTGTAGGATCCAGCGTTTTTTGGAATATGAGAGACTAAAAGTAAGGATATCTCAGGCTCTGTTGCATCAATTTTGACCATTCTTATTTTTTTCTATCTCTTGTGATTCCCCCAACTTTGTGGAAGTGCAACACCAAATCGCTGGAGTAGCCCTTTAATCAGGGCTAGGCCTGATTAAAGAAATGTGTTGACTTCTTAGGACATTGACATATTTGTAAGCTTACCCCCGTGGCTAGAAGATTGGTAAATCATCTCTCGTCAGTCTATTAGGTTCACATGGTAATGTTTTAGCATATACAACATAAATTAACTGGTAGGCAATCAGCGCTATTTCTCAAAGCAAACCTTTGATTAATATAGCCTTCTTTTAATCTGTAATCCTAATTGCAAAATGCTTATTGGTCTGTAAATCTTGCAGGGAAAAGATCCCCAAAAAAGGGCTGGGGGTTTAGATGTATTGTAGCTTTCTACCAGTATAGAGGCAGCATAACCTTCATCACATCCTCCGGGTGATATTTAATTCTGGCAGCACTAGTGGTATTGTTTTGTATTCATCATTTTATGACAGTTACATTAGCTGTGCTATGAAATAAAAGTATTGTCTCTTTGAAACTCCTGGGTTCCTTGTGTTTTATCTCTGGCACAAACGCAACCACCTACGCTATCACTCATTGTACCCATCTGAGACAGTCATTATAGAAAAAGCAATACGTTTTCTAAAGGTTCTTTTGCTTTGTTTTCAGCCCGGCTGTACCAACAACTGCTATGACCACATCTTCCCCATCTCCCACATCCGTCTGTGGGCGCTGCAGCTGATTTTCGTCACCTGCCCGTCTCTGATGGTGATGGCTCATGTTAAATACCGCGAAGGAAAGGACGCGAAATATGTGGCGCTGCACCACGGCTCTCACCTGTACGCCAACCCTGGCAAGAAGAGAGGAGGCCTGTGGTGGACCTATCTGCTGAGTTTGGTCTTCAAAGCTGGATTCGACACAGCGTTTCTTTACATTCTGTATCGGATATACCATGGATACGACATGCCCAAGTAATGCTAGTTCTTTACTAAACGCATGGTATTTTAAAGAGGACCTATTATGCTTTTGTGCTTTCTCCGTTACCTTTAGTGTGTTGTATAGGTTTTTGTGCATGTAAAAGGTCAGCAAAGTTACAAAGTCCAGGTCAAAGTGAGTTACTCTCCCCCACAGAAACACTGCTCCTGAACTGCTTGAAATGCCTTGCTTGAATTCCCGCCATTTATTCCGTAACATGGTGATGTCACCAAGTAACACATTTGCATGATACCTGCCTAGCGGCTAGTTTGGTGCACCCTCAAACAAAGCTAGTTAGAGCGGAGCCAGAGCGGAGTTCAAAGAGTTTGGTTTGGTTGACCAATCTCGGGAAACATGTTCTAATAGAAACCTAAAATACAAGTATGCACCTGAAAATAAGCATAATAGGTCTTCTTTAATCATCTTTAGCATTACAGAAAAACATGAAGATGAAAAACAATTGAAGAGAACGGCAGCCAAACTGATTATCTACTCAATTTCTATTCTTCTCTACTCTTTTCTCTTAGGTTATCCAAGTGTTCACAGGAACCGTGCCCCAACACCGTGGACTGCTTCATTAGTCGCCCAACCGAGAAAAAGATTTTCATGATCTTCATGGTCGTTTCCAGCGCGCTGTGCATCTTAATGTGCATCCTCGAGATGGCTTATCTCATCGGCAAGCGCATCTCCAAAATGTTACGGGTCCGCCAAGACAACGAGAGGCTCCTATTTGCTGAGCAGCATGAGCTCACCAACATGGCCCCACCCAGGTCCCAGTATCGCAGGACTGATCCAACGCTGACAGAGAGCCAGCTGAGTTTAAACAAAAGGGAGAAGATCAGAGATGGTGGTGTAAGTACGACCCTGTAGGACACGGCGGTCACTAAACCATGGGTTTGTTTCTAACGGGTAGCCATGCAACAGGACCAAAAGTTACCTAATAAAGTTATTGAACCAAAAGACTGATAAAAGGGCCGTCCCTGTGTATCGCGTCCTGTGACTCAGCTGAACATGAAACATTCATGACTCTCCGTTGGAAGGACCTCCAACACTGGCTGGTTGTATGTTGAACACTGTTGAAGAAGAAGACTACTACACTGTGTGGATATCACGTTTCTATCTTTGTACCATGGATCTGATAGCAGCTGACTATACAAGGACGAACATGTTTTTTTAATAGCACAAACCTGATGTTGTGTTTGAGGGCATTGTTGATTGTTTGTTGATCATGAATCAACATCAATATGTCATGTTACATGTGGTATCGCATAGCCAGATCTCCACAGCGCTGTGTCGGTGCTAAAGAAAGGTCTGGCTCCACACATTATCATTCTGGTATAGGGGGAAAAAAAACGCTCTGGCTTGTTTGTATTTCTTTAAACCAATCACAATCGTCTTAGGCGGTGCAAAGCCCAGGATGCAGCGACGGTGCCCTTGCAGCACATGGAAGAAGTTTGCCTTCAGGGCTTTCTGCGAGAAACCCAAACCATTATCTTTTCCTATACCTAACCAAGTAGGTTTGTTGCTTAAACCTAAGGAGGTTTCTGGCATAGGTCCCTGAAGGCAACCTTCTCCCATGTGCGCCCTTGCAAAATAGATAGCGGAAGGGGAGGAGAATGCCATATGGGATATGCCAACACGTTCTCATCCCAACTCGTCACATACTGACGCTTTGTCAGACCCCTCGGCGTCACTTTTCAGTCGCAGTAAACACGTACTTAATGTTGTGAATTAAACAAAAACAATTGCTTAGGTTTAGGCAACAAAACCACTTGGTTGGGATTAAATCTACTACGTTTGTACAGTGAAAATGTGACTTGATGTTGTGGCGGTGCGTCTCATTCTGGCGCTGAAGGGTGCCTTGTGCAGCGGTATCGAATGCTGACGGCTGTGACAAAGCCAGTATTTGACGCCCTGGGAATGAGAACGTGCTGCATACACAGCGGCTCATATCCACAGTCCGGTGAGTCAGACTATGTTACACGTAACACCCTGGTGTACGTATTGTAAATTACAGCACTTTGGGATCTTCAGCACTGTTAATGGCTTTGTTAATTGTGTGTTGCCTCCAGTGCTCTGTGCGTTCATATTTCTTCTACTAAAGGGACCAAAGTGCTGCTGGGAATTCGATGAGATGACCTCAAATGTTGAGTTATCCATCAAGATCGAAGATGGTCTAAATCTAGATTTGGATATGCACATTAACTGATCTGGCAGATGTTACAGGAGACAAGGTCATCATGTGTACTTTCAACCTTGATTAAATCCCCAGACATAAAGCAGACTACTTCTGCTCTGACTAAAAGTCAACTGGAATGTCATGATGTGGTCCAGTAGTTTCTTTTAAGGCTTGTTTTTATTGACCGATATAGTGATATATTTAATTGATTGTAAAATAAATGCTGGTGTCTAGACTGTTTTTTCTTTGCAGAAAGGTCTATTATATTATGTTTACCCCACAGATATATAAGTTATGCATATAAAGTATGAAGCTGCACCTGATATCAGTGACACTAGAGAAAGGGGAAGGCTTAAAAAAAAAATCAAATTAAACAGTAGATGTCGATGAACAAATTTAGGTTATATTTGAAATTGTATGCACAGTTTGGTGTCTATAATTTTTAATACCCTAGAAATTACTTCACAAATGCTTCACAGCACACATTTCGGTTTGGCATATCAGGAAAATCACGAGTGTTACTGATAACATGAACAATTACAGTGGGCCATGTATGCACGATACCTGAAGCAGCTAAATCAGCCATCATTAATTTTATTATTTACACTTCTACTTTTCCATGAAAACAGCCTGTTGAGCAAATGAATGCATTTATTTTGTTGGTTAAAGACAGTCTTTTGGTTTTAGAACATTATTAATCAAAAATTAGACTGGAAATTGTTTCATTACGTTTTGTTACCACTAGATAGCAGCATTGTCCAAGTTAAACAGACCAAACTCTATCTCGCTATCTGCAGACATTTTGGGGAGTTTGTCTAAAGGAAAATTAAAAGTGTAAAAGAAGCAGCCACAGTGAAAACTTCTTGATCAAGTGCTTCTTTAAAAAACCCTAAATATGGCTTATTTGCTCGCCTATTTGCCAGTATTTTAATACTATTTCATACTAAATGGCTTACCAAAATGAAAACACTGGCTTTTTAGATATAGTTATCAGTCTAAAACTACAGTTATAGTGTTACATTAGCTGCATTTAATAATCTACCTCATAACAACAACTATATAACATAATGTTAATATCCGACGAGGATGGGATTCGAACCCACGCGTGCAGAGCACAATGGATTAGCAGTCCATCGCCTTAACCACTCGGCCACCTCGTCTGTTTTCGATCTATAATAGCTCTTAATATGACGACATACAGTAAGTTACAGTATGATAGTGTGTTCAAATATCGACCTTTGAGTCCACTTAACGTTGCTTCTCTTACCTGAATGTGTTTCACAGGATTGTGTATGCCCAAATCTACTACTACACCTCATTAAAACGTAGTAAAGATACTACGACAAACTAGCTAACTTTGAGCTAAAATGTACCTGTACCGACCTGTTTACCCAACTGCCAACCAAACCTAGGTAACTCTCGCGAGATTGGCTGCCCAACGAGCATATCCTTAATTCGATGTGAACGTAGACCATAATAATCTCGCGAGAGTTTCGCACATCTACACTAATCACTAACACGAATGTGTAAATTAGGTGTTAACATGTTTCTTTTAACCGAAGAGCAACAGGGTGCAGATTCACACAAAACACCTATTTCTGTCCACCACAGGGAGCCAGAGACCAACAGATAAAATGAGCTATTTTAAGCATCTGATAATGGACTGACTATTTAAGTGGGTCTTACTCTAGCATGACCACATGTCAAATATGTCACCATAATTAATTGATAATAATGTGAGAAATCCTAATTATGACACTTCAGATACTATAGTAAAATATATTGCATTTATCTTGGAATAATTGTTGGAACAATTTCCATATTGTCAGCCACCATCTATCTCAGGTGTTGGAAGATTTTCCCCACCGTCGTCAGCCATCATGGCTAAAAGAGAGAGCAGAGCCAACAGGGTAAAATGTTCAAACCAGGAGACACTTGACACATTTAATCCATCACTGCATTTATAGAAAAAGCCTGTTTTTTGTTTTTAGATGTGATCATGTGTTTTTGCCAAAAGCCTCAACAATTACAACTGGTTTAATTAACCCCCACAGAGGTTGTAGCAGGCTCAGTTTTAGAGGTAGAGTGAAGGTACAAATATCATATGAACCCTAAGGAATCCATTGCGACCATGTCAAGAAGGAGGTGAAATAATGCTCCAAAGTTACCCTAAATTTTGGTGAGGAAAAACTGGCATAGCCATTTTCAAAGGGGTCCCTTGACCTCTGACCTCAAGATATGTGAATGAAAATGGGTTCTATGGGTACCCACGAGTCTCCCCTTTACAGACATGCCCACTTTATGATAACCACAACCTTAAACAGTCTGGGAATTGCATAAACTGGGTATCGCTGTAAAGCTGAGACTCTTGTGGATCTCAATTGTATTCATGTGTGATGATGTTAGTCCCCATAGTAGCCATTTCATTGTAGTGAAAGAAGATCACATTAGCTCTCTCTCCACCGCCATCTCTCTGCTTTGGAGAGAAGCTTTGATTTCACCAAGGTTGCCTGGAGGAAAGAACTCCACAAGGCCAAACAAGAGATGGGACAGAAAGAAGAAGCTCTTCACTGCCATCTCTCTGCCCTGGAGGGAGCTCAAGAAAGAGCGTGTTGAGGCACAGGAGGAGTTAAAAAAAAGAGGGATGAGAAGATCATCTCTCTTGAACAGATCTCAAAAAGAGGAGACCGAGAGGGTGAGAGCCTCTGCCGGTCAGTTGATGGAGGTCAGCGGGGTCAAGAACATGGAGATGTGGCTGAACGAAATCAGCCAGCTGGAAGAGCTCCTCAGAGATAAAGATCAGCTCATCGCCAGGGAAAACAAAGTACGGCGAGTGCGTTCTACTACCAACGATCACATAGACACCCTGGCCCAGCTGCACCCTATACTCAGACTGCTCTGAAACAGAGCCAGCTGATGTGTCACGCTCTGGAGGAGAAATTCCAAAAACAGCTGGCTGACACAAAGGAGAGACACAGGAGAGAGCTCACAGAGCAAGCAGAGAGAGACACCAGAAGGAGCTCTCTGAAAAGCTATAGAACAATCCAAAAAGGAGCTGTTCATGCTCAGTGAGAGCTGGAGGAGGAGCGAGCCAGCAGCATGAAAAAGAGAAGAGAGAGCTGGAAGATGATGCTGCTGGGAAAAAGAGAAGATCTGGACGTTTGAGGGGGCAGACAGAAAGGAGGATATCCAGCACCTCATGAAGGAGAACATCCAGCTTCGGGTATGTAACCTCAGCTCATCTTTTTGATTCAAACAACAGATGACTTTAGACCTCTGGAGATAAAATAAAATATGTTGTCTTTCTCTTTTCAGGTGCTCATAGAAAAAGATGAAAAGAAGAGCTTCTCGGGCTGGAGTCAATTTGTCTGCTGTTTGACCTCAAGACAGACAACTCCCCTCCACCCAACCGTTCTCCTCCACCCTAACCCATCTTCGTTCTTACCCCCGACCAACTCCCTCCACTCCTCCCTCCCTACTTTCACTTTTACTTTACAATTCTTCATTCTTTCATTCAATTTGATCTTTCAGAACAGTGTATAAATTCATAAACCTTAATGATATGTCTGTTTGTCTCCTATCTGTGTGACCTACTGTCTGGGTTACATGGTGGTGGAGAGGAGGTTGTGTTGCTCAGGCTCCATGTGTTTGGCGATGCCTGGGGAAGCCACTTGACATCCTCCTTGGATCCATCTTTTCATATACTATGCTCACAATATATGTATCAATTTCTGTCATATGTTTTTTGTCTATGCTGTAATTTCATTATGCTGTTACGCTGTACGCACGACCATCTATTGCACGTCTGTCCATCCTGGGAGAGGGATCCCTCCTCTGTTGCTCTTCTTAAGGTTTCTTCTTTTTCACCGTTTTTCCTCATCCGATGCGAGGGTCGTAATGTAAAGGATAGAGTGTCATATCCTGTACAGATATAGAGTGTAATATACTGTATATCTGTACAGGATATATATGGGGGGCTGTCAATCAATTAATCACAAATTAATCGCACATTTTATTAAAATGTACCTTAAAGGTAGATTTGTCAAGTATTTAATACTCTTATCAACATGGGAGTGGGCAAATATGCTGCTTTATGCAAATGTATGTATATTGGAAATCAATTAATAACAAAAAAAAAGACAAATATTGTCCAGAAACCCTCACAGGTACTGCATTTAGCATAAAAAAATATGCTCAGATCATAACATGGCAAACTGCAGCCCAACAGGCAACAACAGCTGTCAGTGTGTCAGTGTGCTGACTTGACTATGACTTGCCCCAAACTGCATGTGATTATCATAAAGTGGGCATGTCTGTAAAGGGGAGACTCGTGGGTACCCATAGAACCCATTTTCATTCACATATCTTGAGGTCAGAGGTCAAGGGACCCCTTTGAAAATGGCCATGTTTTTCCTCACCAAAATTTTCCGTAAGTTTGGAGCGTTATTTAGCCTCCTTCACGACAAGCTAGATAACATGGTTGGTACCAATGGATTCCTTAGGTTTTCTAGTTTCATATGATACCAGTATCTTCACTCTGAGCCAGCTATAAGCTAAAATTCACAAGTTTCATTAATACTGTAAAGAAATTAGTGACGTTAAAACAAATTTGCGTTAACTTTGACAACACTAATATATGTACATACAGATATATGTACAAATATATCTAAAGGATGAAGATCAATATGCAAATATTTGTAGTTTTCCTTCATATTCATATTTGCAAAACACCATTGATGCAGGTGTAACCTACTTATATGTAGAACAAGCATGAATCAAGTGTGACTCAGGCCCTTGCAACCTCTTATGTTCATATTCACTGTAGTTTAGTATCACTACACCTTCTCTGTTCCTGTCGAGTTCATAACATCAACGTTTTTATTTCTTCTGCCTATTTTATCATCTAGCTGACTGAAAGCTTGTTTATAGCTCTCATTTAAATCATGGTTGAGTTGAATGGCTTTTTCAAAGACAGCATGTGTTCTTTAATACAGTTTTTATTATATAATCAATTGTTTTTGTGTATGCATGATGTAATAACTGACCCAACCTCATGAAAAGACTTAAAATAGTCTAACCCACCTACTGTATCAGTGTGTCTTGAGGTGTGAATCACAAGGCGAAACACAGACAGAGGGGATCGAACATTTATTTACCCTTATTAAAAGTTACAATAAAACCATTAACATCTTCAAACGATAGCAAAATAAAGAGAACCAAAAAATATTGGCCAAAACATATTTACAGAGACAGTTTGCAGATAAAAAGCTCACATTTTTGTACACAATCCCAAACCCCCTGCATCATAAACTCTGAAATGTGAACACTGCAATACTCAAGAAGCTTGAATGTGGTTTTAGCCAGAAAAAGAATCTAAATGCACGAACAAAGACATTGCTCTTTTTCCACCTCCCCTCCTCGGTTTTTCACTTTTCTATACATGACAAAATACTTGAAATTTGGGGGTAAAACATAGGAATGTAGAATTCTAAAAATGAATAAGAATCTTTTTTGAATGTGTCCATGTAACAGTCACTTCGAGTGAAGGAGATGCTCTGCCCCGCTCCGCGACGGTGACAATTTTTAGATCCCAAAAAAGATGAGAAAGAAAAATTAAAAAATGTTATAGGGCTGCCACGCTGTTAAAAAAGGATGCTTCTCCATGAATTGGGAAAATAAGTCAGTATTCCTGATTCGCTCCACATCCAATCCATTTACCTTCGCCACATGCCAGTCCCTGTGTGCGCCAGGAGGGGGCGACACACGGTGACGCTTTCATCATGAGAGGGCCCGGTGAGATTCCGTCTGTCGAAGAACTAATAAAAGGCAGTGAACTGGTGGTTGAATCAGCAGACGTGATATATCCTTTGTCTTCTTTTCTAGTTTTGTTTATAACTTTAAAGAACGTGGCACGAGTCTCTCATATATATATTTATATACTTTAATCTTGGAAAATCAGTTCAGGTGCCGTGGCTGGGGGAGGTGCAGTCACTCTGCCTTGGCCTCGCCCTCAGAGGCTGCAGGTGTCGTGTCCTCGGCGGGGGCAGCGGCGGCGGCCTCCTCGGCCGGGGCAGCCTCTGTGGGTGGGGCCTCCTCCGCCGCCTTGGTCTCTCCCTCGGGTGCGGCCTCAGCAGCTGGAGCAGCAGCGGCGGCTGCAGCCTCGTCCTCTTTGGCCTCGGCGGCCGGCGTCTCCTCTTTGGTTTCCTTGGCTGCGTGGCCGTTCTCCTCTGGCTTGTCCTCTGCCGTGGGGGAGGCGACCTCCTCCTTGCCCTCCTCGCTGCCCTTCTTGCTCTTCTTCAGCGAGATGCCCTTGAATTTGAAGGAGTTCTTCAGGGAGAACTTCTTCTTTTTCTTGCCCTCCTTGGCGGCCTCGCCTTCCGCTTTGGCCGCCTCACCCTCGGCCGCTGGAGCCGGCTCGATGGCATCCCCCGTGCCGTTTTCACCCTCTTTAGCTGGCTCGGCTGTTCCGTTTCCATCGGCGGCGGCCACTTCCCCGTCGGGCTTGGCTGACACGTCCCCGTTGGTTTTGACGTGACCGTTCTCCTATACATACAGAGAAGAAGGACTTCATTAGTCACGGATTAAAATGATCAAACTGGGTCAAAATAAAACACATCGCCTCTGGAAATGGAAAAATCAGTCAGATGGATAAACTGTAGATGAAATTTGTTCAAATAAATCTAAAGAGATCTGGCATGTGACAGATTAGCATTAGCCCATTTACTCCCCAATAGTTAATCCATGTTATACTTGAGGAAAGCTGCTTGCCCAGAGAGTGGTTCAGAGGAGGGGAGGGGATTCAATTCAACAGCTGTTTGCAAGACTCCAAGCAGACACACGGGGGCAGTAGTGCTGCATCTAAAACATCAACACCAGCCAGCGAGTTGGGGAACAAAGGAATCCCCATGAAACCTGCTTTTCTGCTTCTGCATCCTGATAGCTGCAGCTCACAGTCTACCACTGCGCTCTGCATGGGCTCAGTGTGGCCACAATACAGCCAGTAAAGCACACAACATCAGTCATGACAGACAAAGCCAAATGTCAGATGAAGAAGTCATATTCAATGCACTCATATTGAGGGAGAGGATGGGAGGGGGGTCTACAAGTCCAACTACCCAAGTTCATTAACATGTATGAAGGATGTTTATCATATAATCTTCTGATCAGACTCAATCCCCTTGTTTAATGATCAGAAATTAATCACACATTGATCATTAAAGCACATTTTATCCCCTTCTTTGTGGAACTATAAAGTATGAACGCACATCACATTGTTTATCACGTAAATCCGACTCAACCCCCCTTGTTTAACGCTCCCAATGATCAGAAATGAATTGGTAATTAAAGCACATTTGATTCCCTTTCTGTGTCGAACTTACTGAGCAAAACTGTATTTAATGGTTTGGGTAAAGGGGGTTTCGAACACCCGTCCGCGCTTTTGTTTGCAACTCCGCAAAATGCGCCTCCCTCCAGCACAGCAGAGAGCATATTTGCATCCTTTGCACCGTCTTTTGTTCGACGTGAGAGCGACTACAGCCAACATCATGACAGAGAACACGGTCCAGACACACGTTTCGACCCGAATCTGCCGTTTCTTGCATATAAAACGTGCGGGTAAATCGCCCCCCTGGGAGGAATTAACAAAGAGCAGGCAGGTCTGGTTCCAGAGCTGAGCTGAGCTGAGGACGAGCATGGCCACTCGACGGACTGCTGCTCTGCTGCTCTGCTGCTGGATGGATGGAGGTCCGACTGGATTTTTTTTTTTTTTTAGACAACCTGTTATAGCCTCATTCAAACTCATTTTGCACAGATAAAAACTCGATCTCAGTGCAGCAACAGCTCGCAGCCCCACCGTGGCACCCATCATGCACTAGTGGTGCCTCGGTGGGCGTTGGGTGCCATGTGGCTCCCTGCTGATGCTCAACATGTCAGGCCTGCTTTAACTCACCTGGCCGTTGGCTTTAGCAGCAGCAGGATCAGCTGCAGCAGCGGCTTTCCCCTCCACAGCTACTCCACCCTTGGACAACTGGGCTCCCATTTTTTTTTTTCCTTTTAGGTTTTTGTGAACAAAAAAAGAAAAAATCGAAAAAGCAGATTTGAGATTTTAAAAATCCAGCTCTGGGATGAGATGTTTTGCCAAAAAAGAGGTGAAAAATCCGACTGGATCTCCTTCTTCTTCTCCCTGTAGGTTTTGGAAACGAGAAGATCCCCCTTTCAGTGAGTTTTTAGTGTGGACCCCACGGCGGCTGAGCTCAAATTAAAGGATGTCGGTGATGAGGCTGTGAGTATTTCAACCGCGCCTCAAAATCGACCGGAGGCTCCTCCCATGGGCGTGGCGAACCGGGGCTCGTCCAATCAGCAGCCGGGAGATGGACCTCCTTCACCCGCCCTGTCACTGCAACAGTCTGCTGCTCAACTGGCTGATCAGGGAGACTTATTCCACTGTTTCACATGTCTGGAAGATTTTAACTTTTTAAACTTTGTTCATTAACTTGTTGCATGAAACTGACATCATACAAGTCCAAGACAAGTCTATTATGATAAAGAATCATCAGAATAATAGAGAAGTAGCCTATATAATGTGGTTAATTGATACTATAATGGACAAACAATATCATAAATGTAATAAATTATGCTTTAAAATGCACTGGTGAAGGCAACATACACACCATAGAAGTATTTTGTCATCAGATTAGTAGTGGTTCCCAACCTAAGGTTCAGGACCCCGAAATGGAAATAAAAACTATTTCTGCAACAAAAAGAAGTTTTTATGTAGAAAGTGTAAAGTTTTTATTTAGAAAATGATCTGTAAATGCCAGTGTGAAACCTTTCAGCATAAATAGTTTGACATTTTGGGAAATACATGCTTAATCGCATTCTTGCCCAGATTTAGAAGATTACCCCTCTCATGTTTGTTTCGTTAGCAGCTGATCAGCTTAGTTTAGTATATAGATAGATAGATAGATAGATAGATAGATAGATAGATAGATAGATAGATAGATAGATAGATAGTAACTTTATTGATCCCGAGGGAAATTCAAGTTTACAGCATCACAGTTCCATAGTGCAAAACATGTTAGTAAAAAAGCAGTAAAAAAGTTAGTAGTGCAAAGTACAAAGTACAAAAAAATATACCAGATATAAAAATACAAGGATATGAAGAAAACTGTTAAAACTGAATATAGTGCAGGGTAACAGCTGTGATACACGACTATTAAAAAAAGTGAATATAGTGCAGAATATAGTGCAGAAGAGACTGTTATGTAGAAAGTGTAAAGTTTTTATATAGAAAACGATCATCTGTAAATGCCAGTGTGAAACCTTTCAGCATCTGTCCTGCCAAATTTATACTTAAATGAATAGTTTGACATTTTGGGAAATATATGCTTATTCGTATTCTTGCCCAGATTTAGATGATACACCTCTCATGTTTGTTTTGTTAGCAGCCGATTAGTTTAGCTTAGTATATGCTAAGCTAACTGGGAAAAAAAATAGCCTTGTTTTTATACTTCAGTTTTTGTATGGATTAAAAAACAAGATATAAAGTGTTAATTAGTGAGCTTTAGAGTTAGGGGTGGATTTTGTTTTTGATTTTCTTCATGCTGTGTTCACACTACGAGCGACACAGCAACAGGCTACAAGTCATTTTTCGATGGAAGCCGGTGACATGAAGCTACGAAATGACGGCCAACACTTGTGTCGATGTGTGATGGGCGTGACGCGCTACAAATAAAGTTGAGCTGGTCTCAACTTTTTCCAGCGCTCCAATGACGCGGTGAAGCCTCAACCAATATGCTTTTGTTTCAGCCTGTTCCGTTCCATCTACAAAAATGCCATTAGCCAGTTCCCAGTGCTCTTAAACGACATCAATGAGTTCAGTTGACTTGACGACAATGTAGCTAAACTTTTCCACCTCAGGTTCCCAAACTTCAGGACCCCAAAAGAGAAATATTTCTGCAGCAAAAAAAAGTTTTTATGTCTTTTTTTCTTGTAAACTACCAGAGTTTTGCCTTATCAGGTCTCATATAACTATTCAAATCAGCCAAACTGGGAAGGGAACATCACTTTCACTCCAAGATATACCCACACCCCATGATAAAGGGGTTGCAAATAGACTTTATTTAGCTATAAAGACTCCAAATGACTGGGGCCAACACAGTGATTATTCCAAGCTCATGATTTCCAGACTCCACTCACTGTTTCACCCTCGCATACACACTTTGTATGAAGATAACGTCAACGTCTTCTCAAGTTTGACAGTTTCAGTGACTTCCTTTAGCTTAAAAAAACCCTCAGATGATCTTTAAACAAAACACTATTTCAATGAGCACTGAAGAATTCGTTAATGGCCTCAGCCGGACTTTGAGTGACAGGCCCGCCTCTCCAAGAGTAAACTCGTTACATAACGCACAGTGCTTCTCAGCGGAGACCTTTGCGATGGCACTGGGGCCGCTTTGTCACCGACGCAGACAGGGAGACAGTGAATCAGCCTGTCAGCCGGTAATGAGGTCTCTTGGCCAGACGAGCGAATCCCACGATCGCAGCAATGACACTGCATTTTTTTTCTTGTTTTTTGGGAGACCAAAGCTGACGGGTTCCTCTTGTGATCCGGCGAGGTCAGAGGTCATTGTGTTTTAAGCTGAGTTATGAAAGCCAGTCGACTGCTTCCACAGACCGGCCCAGTCATGAGACGGGGTCATACATGCGTTTATATACATGCCAGCTGTCGTTTTCGAGTCGTTACTCTTAATTGTGGCAACCTTAACCAAATTATCCCTTGTTTCCCATCAACAAGGCACTCATTTATCCCACAGATGAACCCATTTCAACAAAACGGCACTCTGTCTGCTTGTCATCTTTATGGGACTTCATTAAGCGGAATTTATGATTTCCTCTTATTAAAGTCCCGTATTCTTCTGAGGCATCCCTTTATAGCTCCATATGTCTCTTTCTGTAATTGTTTCCACCAATCCGATGGCACACAGAATGAACCCCCTCCACACACACACACACACACACACACACACATGTCACGGCCGTGGTATGCGAGGCATGCATACACGCCACCCAGAGAATGATCTCCATCTATTCAGTGGGTTGAGCTTCCCACAGTGGAATTGCTACACCCTCAGGGGTTCAAAATCTGCACCCCCTCCTAACCAACCACCACCACCACCACTCCATACATTCTCAAAAACTGAGTCAAGAAGGAGAACAACATGTCTGGAAGATGTTTTTAACCCCCACTGCTTGCATACAGCCCAATCATGGCTTTGGAATTCCATCGTTACTCTCTGATGTGGCGATCGGCCCTTTCGTTCTGATGAGGTCTATACATTAAGGTTGTCAGATTTCAAAGGGGATGTTACTGGTTTGATCAGCACAAGAAAGGAACTGTTTTCACAGCGGGGCACCCAAGCCTCTATAGAGAGATGTGGTTAACCTCAGAACTTGTCACTCAAACTTAAGTTATATCTTTATCGTTGTGGATAAGCATTAAAACATATTAGATTTTCTCCATTTTTACTTTTAATTAGTATTTCTGACCACTAAAATATATTTCAAAATCTTCCTTGAAGGTAAATAAAATAGAAAAATGCTGGTAAAAGTTTGTAAGTACTTTAATTTGCTGGGAAGACCCAGTGTACTTTGTGATTGTAACCAGCAAAACATAAACAGAAAATCACTTATTGATATATCTCTAGCTCATAAGGTCTATGCAACTCGGTGGAAGACATTTTTGCGTTCTGTCAGCATTTCAGTGTTGACAGTAAACTTTTAGAAAATGATCTGTAAATACCAGAGTGAAACCTCACAGCATCTATCCTACCAATCATTTTGTATGGATTAAAAAACAAGATATAACGTGTAATTAGTGGGCTTTAGAGTTAGAGGTGGAATTTGTTGCACTACGTTCACACTACGAGCGACACAGCAACAGGCTACAAGTCATTTTTAATGGAAGCCGGGGACATGAAGCTACAAAATGACACCCGACACTTGTCGAAGTGTGACATGCTACAAATAAAGTTGAGCTGGTTTTTAGTGCTCCAATGACATGGTGACGCCTCATACAGCCATATCTTTTGTTTCACCTTGTTTCGTTCCATCTACAAAAATGCTGTTAGCTAGTTTCCGGTGCTATTTAACGACATAGCCTAGCTACACCAAAGAGCACTTGAGCTACACTTCAATGGCGACTCTGCGACAATGTAGCTGCCATGCTTGGCTCTTTTGTTGCATTTTGTTGCTCGTAGTGTGAACATAGCTTTAAACTGAGCCTGCCAGCTGTTCCCCCTGTTTCCAGTCTTTGTGCTAAGCTAAGCTAACCAGCCTCTGGCTATAGCTACATATTCAAAGGTGCTAAATATGGGATTGGGAGCATTTCTATTGCCTCTCAACGGCTCTCAGCATGGCAACGACGAACTGGGCAGTTGAAAGCTAATAGTGCTAACGGTGCTAACGACAAAAGTGCTAACAGAGATAATAGTGTACCTAAGGGGGAACAGGAGGGTGGGCACTACCATTTCTTTGACGACGCTTTCGGTCTGGACGGCGTTATCAGCTGTAATCGCCATATGAGAGCAGTGCAGAGCGGCTGCCATGAGCTAGCCAATGGGGCACACTCACATGCACAAACATGCACTAAAAGGCCCTCGCGGCCAGCCCAGCAATGTCAACAAAGCACAGAGAAGCTCAGATTACAACACACATTGAGGGAGAGAGACTTCATTGTCTGCTCAGGTAGACATTACTCCTCAATGTCTTTACATAGACATTAGTTGTTTGCAGCTATATTAATGCTCTGCATAATGAATTTAGCACATTTAACGTACAATACAGACATGAGAGTGGTATGAACTTTCTCATTTAACTTTCGTCAAGAAGGTGAATACAAGCGTCTTGCATACATATTTGTACAGACACATTAAGCACACACACTAGTAGCCTAGTACACACACTGTGGCGATGACGAGGCCTGGTTCCCTTGAGAAAAATGAGATTGTGGCTAGAGGACTTCCCCTGGCCTCCACCTGCCTGCTTATTTATGTCACGTTTAACGTGGCACTTTCTTCTTCTCCTCTTCACACACTTTTTCCCCCCTCCGAGCTAGTCAATGCCCCTGTTTGTGTGATTGCCCATTTTTCATGCCCTGACACAGGATGAGCTCTCAAATCCCGTTAAAAGCCTTCATTGTCTCTGTCTCAGCGAGCCAACTGATGAGCATCACAAGTAGAAAGAAAGAGAGGAGGACCGGAGCGAGGGAAAAGAATCAGAAACATGTCTCTGGGGTTCCTTTTGCTTAAGGGAGGAGAAAAGTTATCTTTACGACAGTCACCTTGAACAGATTGAGCATATCAGCGTGATGAATATGTAATTTCCCTGGGTTCCTCAGTTCGTCAGCAATTCATGCATACACAATCACCAAATACAAGAGTGCAGGCTGTTTCCTGTGTGTATCCTGTGTGGGACATTGATGGCTACAAATTTGTTGCAGTTTTGCAGAGCTAATGGCCCAAATACCTCAATACCGTATGCAAGGCACAGTCATAAAATAGCTTTTATAATAAGAAATAATATGAGGAAAACAGGTTAGCCAAAAAGTGGATTAAATATAGCCACAACACAAAAATATTTAGTGTTAATGCATCACAAATGTGGTATCTAAGCAAACATTTAAATTAGATCTTATGTCTGGTATAAACAGAACATTTGCATTGCCAAGCACCTAATTACAAGGAGTATCAGGTGCACACAGCCCTCTTCACTGCCATGAATAGGGGTGCGTAGACTTAAAAGAAAGCCCTTTGTAATGCTAATTAATTCGATCAACTGGCTTATTGACTGCAAAAAGGCCCTCACCAGCAGGCAGCCACAAAGCTGCACACGGCAGCCATCTTGGCCGGGGGGCTTGTGCAGATGTATCTGTTTGTCGGGCACTCAGAGGAGGAGGAGGAGGAGGAGGAAGGGATAGTAGCTGGATGTCCGATGCTCAGCCAAGCTTTGCATGTTTGACTCGCCTCATTGATAAAATAGTCATTCGCATCACGAGGGGAGCGTGAAAACACAACACAACCTCTAAAAAAACACAACAGTAATCGTGTTGATGCGAGTAGATTTCCCTCGCATCCCTCCCCCCGTCTTTCTGTCTCGCTGTGCCTAAGGTGGCAGACATGACGCGACACACACCCCTCCCTACATTTCTGCGCGCGTGCAGACATGCCACAGAGCCGGTTACCATGGCAACTGCTGCTTCCATCGACGTTCTCCGGCTGATGTTAACCGGGGTTTGGTTCGGGAACCCAGTCAAAGAGGAGAATGGAGGGAGGATATGGCTTTGGCGTTGTTTTTGTTTGCCTTATCATCTCGGGCTTGTTTATTTGAGATGACTTTGACTCTCACAATTTATGCAACCGAGACTCTCAACCTCTGCGACCGCAGGGAAATGAAGCGTGGTTTCCTTTTAACCTTTACCCTCACCATCTTTCCGTCAGACGCTTTCTTCCTATAGTCATAAATTCTTTCTCTCAGTTTTGCCTCCCCGTGTGTTTGTGTCTCTGACTTCATCAAGGCTTGGGCAGATTCACCCACTGGTGCTTTGTTTCCATCTGTTGTCCTAACATACAGGCCAGGTAGGAAGGCAGCGAAGGGATAAAACAGATGGCGAGACAAGCGAAAGGAGAGGGTGAGGGGTTAAGAAGTACAGAAAACGTTGATGGGTGAAGCAGAGGGAGAGTATAGGGGCTGGGCAGAGTCCATGTATGTGTCAGACAGAGGGCATACAGTAGTAAGGCAGCTCATCCACACTGCCAACGGCACTGCGGCGTTACTAGGTCAGTGTGCCATCATCTCATTCATCATTATCACAGCCTGCTCTTCCTCCTCCGCGCTCCCTCTTCATCCCTCCCACGCTTTCTTGCAGTTGCTCTCTTCTTCCCACAATGCGAGAGACGCCGAGCTCCAGAGACAGAAGGGAAAGTAAACCCAAACAGATTCACGTGGCTGTAGATTCTTTAGGCCCTTTACCACTGTACAAAATAAACACTATCACCCACTAACATCTGGCTTTTGACATCAGTGGGAAAGGCTACATTCATTCCTGAGAAAAATGATTCTGCAGTTTGTGGGTATTTATAGGCTCCACCCAGGTGGACGATCTTGTTAGTCTTTCCACTGTTCCAACAATCACCAACTCTGGTTTGGTCAAATTAAACCCTTAATTTACTGAAATAGATGTGAAAAGAAACAGCCGTTAACATGCGCTCCTCAAAGCCACCACTCTACTCAGACAACTGTAATTTTACCAAACTGATCGTCACAGAGTTAGATGTGAAAAGAAACAGACAATATAGGCTATGTGCTCCTCAAAGCCACCAGATTCCATTGACAGAAACATTCATTTGACATCGCTGATCATTGTAAAACATGCTTCATTCAAACTTCATTCTTAGTCTTTCGACTGTCGCCACAATCACAGACTCTGGTTTGGTTAAAATAAACCTTTAATTCACGAGTTAGATGTGAAAATAAACAGCTGTTACATGCGCTCCTCAAAGCCACCAGACTCTGTTGACAGAAACAATTTGACATCGCCAATCATTGTGAAACACACTTCACTCAAACTCGCCAGAAACTAAATAAAACCAAAACCATCTCAGTTGGTCTTTCCACTGTTCCAACAATCACTATCTCTGGTTTGAAAGTTTGAAAGAGACTGAATAAGTAACAGACATAAAAAGAGGTATCTTTTTCACTGCTTAATAACCCATTTTTCTGGCGCGTTCGTCGAACGTGACACCAGAAAAAAGAAGAAAGGCATATTCATCTACTGGCAATAGGGAAAGGAATTTCCATTGTTTAAAAAATCCTGCATATATGCGCTGATTTCGGTGGAAAAAGGGTATCAGTTTTGTTAAAACAAAGTACTCTCCCTCTTATCAGTAGGCAAACCACAAAATTCTGCATCACAGCATGTCAAGGCTTGGATAAAATCAATACCACTCTCATATCTGTTCGCTAAATATGAAGCTGGGCCAGGAGGTAGTTAGCTTAGCTTAGCATAAAGACAGGAGGAAAACAGCTAGCAGTCTTGTTTGTTTAATCCGTACATAACACAAGGTGTGTAGAAACTACAATTTGTGGTTTTATAGGTAATTGTGTGCTGCAAAACTTTTGGTCCACTGACTCCACTGGTTGACTGTCTTTTGCTGATGCCTTGTAAAAGGGATGGAAAGTGGGAAACCCTGTGACCCTTTATCATTTATTCATCCCATTACTAAAGACTTGTGCCTTATTAGAAAGTGCTTTATAACAGCATAAGCAACTGTGAATGACCTGTCAATGTCGAAAAAAGTGAAGAGAGCCGCTATCGCCACCATTTATCAGATCCATATCTGTCAAAAATCACAAAACATCAGATGCCCTGCAACAGACAGATATCGTTATTATCCCTGATGAATTCAGTTTAATGATCTGGAAGCAGAAGCAGCAGATAGCACGACACGCTCCACGCCAATAAAACACAATAGGCTCTAATTCACGACAGCTTTGCATTCCTGCATATTAGAAAAAGGGCCTGAGCGATATCGGGGCCACATAGACGCATCTCCCCTGCTGCTCAGAAATCGCTGGCAGCGTGAGTGGCGTTTTGTTTGGTATACACAAAGACATATATACGACAACAAACCACTTGCGTGTAACCGCATGCAAATGCATTTACCCCCCACCACCGCTGAACGCACAGACTCATTAGCTCAGTTCTGGGTTGTCTGCTATCTGGGGCTTTTTTTTTTGGCCAATCTGTGAGATCATCACTCTCTCTGAGCCCCCGTCAGTTTTTTCCTCTCCGAAGGCTCCTCAAACCTCCTGCAACCCCCCCTCCTCCTCCTCTCCCATCTTCATTGTAATGCAGATTTAAGGATCGGTTGGGGGATGGGAGCAGGGAGGTGGGGGGATGGGGAGAGAAGAGGTTTGTGGAGAGGCTGTGGTTGGTGTTAAGTATGACCTGGCAGCCCTGCTGTGCCTCAGCAGGCGGTCCGGCGTGGGCAGGGGGGGAGGGGAGCCCAACAGAGAGACAGAAAAGAGAGAGCTTTGAGGGTTATCCCCCCAGCCTGCATACATGACTCAGACATCAGATATCAACATCACAGCCTCTTGAAATAAAAAGATGGCAGACGCGCTATCTTCATTCAAACATAATCTCATCCAGGAGTGGTGCAGAGGAGAAGAATAGAGGACGTTCAATGTGTCTAGACATAATGAGCTTAATGTCACCGAGGTTGCGTTGTTGTTCTCCTCTGTCATACACTAATACCATGTCGAACTAACTGGAATATGAATAGCGATCATAATTTGCAAATGGCAGTGCATTAATCTGTGTATTTATCTGTGCGGAGGCAGTAAAGCCATTACCGAAAACACCACTAATTTGGCCCACACAGATTGTTCAGCTGTTGTCGCTGTCTGAGGTGTTGTGGTAAGTTTTTTTGTGTGTCATATGAGTGTTATCACCATGTGTGTGTGCGTTTGGGGTCTGTCTAGTTCTTATGTCTGCAGATTAAGCTACGTGCACGCTCGTCCCAGCTGTCGGAGAAGTCAAACCTTGACTATTTACAGAGCGCCTGTCCCCCCTCCCCGTGACAATGCACCCCACCTCTCGTACCAAACACACACACACACACACCAGAATGGAGGGCAGAGATGGTAGAGAGCAGCCTACAGTCGATACCCGGCCATTGTGTTTTAATGAGCCATGTGTGGGATGGATTCATTGACTCTGCACCTCTTTTTGTGCTGCCTGTTGTTGACTCCTCATTCCCCCCATTTGATTACACTGAATTGCACTCCAAACGCTGCAACAACAAGTAGCTCACAGTTACATGTCTGTTTCAATTAGAGTGAAAGCACTGCTAACATGTCTCACACACATTTATCATAATAATAACTATGTGATCGTTTTGCCGTTCTAATTTCCTGGCCCTCCTCCACATTGATTCTGACTGCAGGTTCAGTTACAGAGTCAATGGCACAGAAGAAAAGTGGATGTTTGCCAAATGATGCAGGTCCACCAGTACAGCAGCCTTCCCTATATACTCAACTCAACTCGGTTTCGCGTAGCTTACTCAGCTTTGGCGCCGTTCATTATTCGGTTGTCATTTCGCTCCAGTTTTCCAGTTTCTCCATCTGCCATTGCAGCTGTGTTGTCATGGAGCATCATTGCGGCGTGTTGGGCTTGTTTTGCGACTGACCTATTTATAACCCGCCCCCTTCAATCTCTTGCCCCCAATTCCCTCTCTCGTCCTCCTCCAGTTTTTATCAAAACACGGTTACGTAAAAAAAAGCAGCTCCTTTTGAACCGGCGCTGGGTCGTCACTGTGGCATGAAGATCTTATTAAATAATTCAGAAGACGGGGTGAAGTGTTAGTCTGGGTTATTTAAATTTCACTCCAGAGATATTCTTAGCTCAGATTCTCAGAAGTGGCATAACGGAGGCTACCTTTGGTTTAAATATTTAAAGTCACCGTGAACTTAGAAGCTAGAGCATTTTCATCTTCCGTAATGTGACGTATGTCTGAGTGAAATGCACACATCTACATTGTTGGATCGATTGAGAAAACACACATGGTGCTATGATACCAACGAGCTAACGGTCTAGATTTATATAATGAATAAATGTATAAATTGGATAAATGTATGTATAAGTTCAAGATGAGTCATCAGACAAATAGTAATATTTTACAGGATAGAGAAAAAAAGGAATTCTGATTTAAAAACACTATATTTGGCACATGCCAAGAGATGGGCGGAAGAACAGGGACACAGAATTGAAAAACTTGAAAAATGTATTTTTGTTTTATTGTATCTTTACATGTGTGCTGTATCGGTGGGTTTGGGTAATTGCATGAAGACCTCAGATGTCAATAATGCAAATGAGGTTAGGGATCTCCAGACCAGTGCCAGTATTCCTCTTATTCACATGTTGGCGTGTGTATCGGCCGGTATCA
This sequence comes from Sebastiscus albofasciatus, assembly GCA_916701655.1. Lineage (NCBI taxonomy): Eukaryota > Metazoa > Chordata > Actinopteri > Perciformes > Sebastidae > Sebastiscus > Sebastiscus albofasciatus. The sequence goes on along the minus strand of CAKAOI010046140.1, from coordinate 122,442 downwards.
GCAATCTCTTGCGACTTATTCCCATTTATTCATTATTTCAGTCATAATAAGCTGTGATTTTATTGTTACATTATTATACTTGGGCTAGGCATCTTTTATAGTAGGCCTATACTACTCCAATAATATTCCAAATGGAACATTATAGGGTTAAGGTGGTGTGTTTAGTGTTAATAGTTAAAGTGCTTTCCTGTGTTATTTGTAGCCTTTGGTAGGGTATCATTCAGGTTTTAGGAGCAGTGTCCCAGTCAGGATGCTCATACATATTATGCAGAGACACATTCTGAATTTCTACAGTGAATATAAGATACTAGGAGAGTTTGGACTTTGGACTCTTGGTTTTTGACTTAAAACTATGCAATTTTACATTATTTTGGGCCATTGTTATTATTAGTTAAATTATTATTTTATTATTTACACATATCACAGCCTTCGTCTGAACATTTATTTCTTCTGGAAATGTTTGCCCTAAAAGAGCGGATTCAGAAAACTTTTAAAGAATCTTTCATTAATTATAGTTGTTCACAAATAAAAAAAAATAAATGTCGGACAGTTCACTAATTATTCTACAAAAAGGACGTGAACATTGAATTGATAAATTACAGCACCCTCGTCCCCACCCCGTGCCATGCGTTGGCTCGTCCAGATTCTCTCCATATAGTTTTTATGTTCACACGGCTTATGAGGCGTGTTGTAAATACGCTGGCACTGTGCCGCTGTTAATCGCCATTATGAATCTTCCAGAGAACCTGATATGGAGAGGGCAGAAAAGAGCTTGTGAGAAGTGCCCATGTGCAAGAAAACGTCACAGTACGCCAAGGAGTAGTGCCGGTTCTGCATACCGGTGAGTACCGGCCCACTTTGAGCACTGCTCCAGACTGAAGAGTGTAACTGTGTACAGCTCCCTCCTCTACAGATTAACGACTATAAGGCTACAAAGAAAATGGCTTCCGCTTGTCAAAATCTCACCCAGCCTGCTAACACTGACCGCGAGCCAGCCTTCACAACTTTATCGTCACACCATCAGTAGCATTGCACTTGACTGCTGGCAGTCCAGCTTGCCTTGTCTCTCATTGAGCCAGCACTGTTTCCCTCCTCCTTATTAGCACTGTAATTGACCCAGAACTGCCCAACTGTGTTTGCTGCGCAGCACTGACCTCATCTCCACTGGTCTGCTGAGACAGCTAGCATTGATCTACGCTAGCTTGACCAACCTGCCCAGTTGAGTCTGCATTAACCTCCCGCTATAGCTTATAGGTCTGGTTAGCCCATAACGATCAGGCTACGGCCCGACAGTGATTGATTAGGGATTGATTGGTTGAAACAGGGGGGTAGGGAGGGAGGTAAGGACGTGGTTATTGGAGGCGGTTATTTACGTTTTGTGTCTCATCAGGAAATGGGCAAGGGCCGAGATTTACTGTTACTGCCCGTATTATTCTCTCGAACATTCAGCCTGAGATACCGCCCTGATGGAGAGATACATTAAAAACAAAACGGCGTGAATATATCTCCCACTGACAGGCACAATATGAAAGACACCTGCTCCAAAAGCCATTTGTCAGATCCAACGGGAGACACTTCCTTTGTGTGTCTTCCCCCCTCGGGGCTTACTAACAAGGTTATCATGGGTCAGTGATGAGCTTGGACTGGAGATCAATTGTAGCAGTTAGAAGACCCTCTGTGTTTGTCCACGCCATCAGAAAGGGACATGGGTGACAGCAGGCACAGTATTGGGGTCAAGGGCATCGGTTGGTGCGGGTCACAGGAAGTTGTGCGCCATATGATCAGGTGCTGCTGGCGGACTTCCATAACCTCCTCCAATACCCAACATGTAAGCCGATCAGGCGCCATTCAGGACCGTGTGGGAGATAATCTGCTTGAACCCAATGACAATGGTTTTGATATATATAGGAGGCCACAGTTTGATGAGATTGTCCGTCCTTTATTGATGTCATTCAGGATTTAAGCCTATGGACGTGTAACATAAGCACATTACCTGTGTCACATTGAGATTGACCAAAACGACGTGGTGCACGCGCACAACTGGAGCAATTTGATCGCTGTCCATTGTGGCCTGATTTCTGTCACCTGCTGGTGCGGAGTGCCCTCGGGGGATAGTGGCGCGTTCATTATGGTAAGCAAAGACTGTTGAACCATCAAGGCTATTTGATGTCATGATTAGTCCCTGCGGCGCATGATGGATGTTGATGTGGCTGGTTATTGGGCAGGTCCTTTTTCATTTGCTTAAGAATTTGCCCAAAAGGCTTTCATTCCTAAAACATTCCATGGTGTCCGGTTTTCTCCCTGAATTTTAAAAGTATGGAGATAACCAAAACCATCAAACTCTCACATTCCAGCTGTCTTAATGCCCCGACACACCAAGCTGACAGTTGGCCAGTTTTGGGTCGTCGGTGAGCGTCTGTCGGCCTAGTTTTTGCAGTGTTGCTGTCCTGCACTGTTGGCACTAGTCTGCCCGTAGAGCATTTTTTTTTTGGTCGATTCAGCATGTTGAATCGGCAGCGGAGCTCATCGGTGAGAGAAATCACTCTGATTGGCTGTTCAGCTTAACTTAATCCGTGCACAAGAAGAGAAAAGGAAGTGAGGAAGGCAAGCCAAGCCCCAAGGAAGTGTGCTGGGCTTTGATGCAAATTTGGCCAAACGGCGGTACTACAACTTCCGTGTCCGTCACGTAATGCCATTGGGCCCAAAAAATCTTTTTCCCATAGATTTACATTGGGAAAGAGACGTCTGTAACTCAGCGGATAATTTTTTTTTAGGTAAATCAACTTCTGAGTATGAACACTTGAATAGCCCTTATTTATATCATTAGGTCCTAAAAGTTGTAAAATACACTAACAGCTGAATCTAGAGTTATTTCCCTTCCTCCGTTAATGTGAATGAGAATCAGACCGAGGCTTGGCCAAGTCCTGGGAGGCGGAGTTAAAGGAAACTCTACTGCGCCTGCTCAATGGGCCCAATGGATGCGGAAGATGCTACTGGTACTTTATCACTCGTTAGTTGAGCCATTTTGGCTTCACGCGCCACTGAGCAACTCTCATAGGAATGAACAGGAGCCTGTCTACCTGCTGGTAGGGAGAGTTATTTCATCTCACAGAAGGTGCAGAATGTATGCCATAGTTAACCGTTGTCTGTAGTCTTTGCTGTGTGTTTGAGTGCAACTTTTTGGCCAAGACACAGGCGACATGAGGCAAAGCAACAGGCGGCCTTTGTGACCGCTAGTTCTCTACTGTCGGTTTAGTGTGTCTGCCTTTAGAGCGGACGGAAAAAAGAAAAGTTCACATAATTGCCAGAATCTTTTACCCCAGGTTGATAGGATCTCATAGATGTGCAGGTACTAAACATTTAAAAGTGCTGTCTGGATTTACGCTCTCTGCAGAACATTCAGAGGATCCTTTAAAAGGGAGATTTATGGGAGTGTCACGGGAAAGTTGCCTGGGTGCAGGCGAGTTGTCCCTCCTAATGGGCCGAGCGACCCAAGCCTCCTCAAGGTCAGGGTGATCCAGAGTAATTAACGACCAGACGCTCCGAGTGGCTTTATCTCGGCTCCTGCGCTATCATCAAACACCTCAAACCATCAGAGGCTCCTGCTCGGCTCTGAGTTAACACAACAATCCACCGCACACCTGCTCACACATCGCCGCGCTCGCACAGACGCACTCAAGGTTGTCCAAGGACACAGTCTTTAGCTTGATCGATGAGCACGTCACACGTGTGTGTGTGTGTTCCCAAATTGCTGTGTCACAGTATAACAAGAGGTTGTTTCAGGGCAGTAATGGCTCGGCTATAGGGAGGAATAAAGCTTAATGAGCTGAATGGCCTCGGTATTCACAGCTGAACATAAACACCACACAGAGAAGCAGCAGCAGATCTCACTGCTGGGTGTGTTTCTAACATCCCATCCTATAGACCCATCTTCTTCTTCTCCTTGTCCAACCACAGACCGAATCACCTTATAAGGGTTGAAAGAGTTTGGAGCCTCGAGTAGTCTGGCAGCAGGCGAGTGACTGTTGGGCCTGATGTATAGCCTTGTTATTCCAAATAGAGAAGAGGGAAACAGCTGATTATTGATATCTGCTAAGTGTCCAGGATGAGTAATGTGGCTGTCCAACCAAGCAGCTGTTCACCAAGCTTTTGGCAGGTGGAGGGAATCAATAGCAAGACACACCTTTCAGATGAGGATAACGGATGAGAGGGGGGCAGTGTAATGGAAAGATACCCATCTTCTGCCCTGAGCCCGGGCCTCTCCAGCAATCACAGAGACAGTAATGACACGGTGTTGATGAAAGCCAGTCCAGGAGATGTCGGATTTCAAACAGCCTACATGTTTGACCGCCGGTGTCTGTAATAGTGTTGAGGTTTGCAAACAGACACAGAGGTTTTCCATGTTCCCTTAATCAATTCACTGACAGAGGTAGTAGAGCCATTATCGCTCTAAAAATGGAATCAGTGAAGACTGGTTTATGGTCGCCGTAGTGAAGTCGGCGCGAGGAGCACGCGACAGAATATTATGTCATCGCGGCTCCGCAAGTTGTCGTGGTGCTTGGTCGTGCACCTCTGGATTTTTGTAACAATGTGCCCACTGCGCGCGATGTGGCTTTCATATCAACATGGATGCTTTCGAGGGAAGACTGGCCGAGCTGATTCGCCTGTAGAGACATCTCTAGGTCTGTTCATTGAGAGACCACAGGGACAGTCACATGGAAAGAAATAGGCAACACGCTGGGGAAAGAAGAGCTTTTTGCCGCAGAATGTGAAAGAATGAGATATCGTTTTGTGAAAGCTAAAAAAAGAAAAAGCTGTCATGGAAAGAGTTGTGACCCGATGGGAAGCACCGAGAGATGGAAAATCATTTTTACTTGGAGGTAAGCGACAGTAATACTTACAGTACATAAATGCAATGTTTGGCGTTACGTCGGTGTTTACTACTGTTGCCAGGCAGCCTACTTTCGTTTTCCGTACCACTTGTTGACTTCTTGTTTGTACGCATAAACACCTCTGTCATCTACAAAGGGCCATGCCACTGTGTCTTGCGCGAGTATAAACAAAGCTTCACTAGGCAGAAAGTTGTTAGCATCAATGGGAAAAGAATACATAATAATCTTTCAGCATATTGTAATTAAAGTGTTCTGAGAGAAAACTAGACTTCTGCACCTCCTCATGGTTCTGTTTTCAGGCTTTAAAAAAATCTAGCCCGTGACGGGAGACTTTGGCCAATCACAGGTCATTTCAGAGATAGTGTTCCTATTGGGTGTGCTCAGGCTGGTGGGCGGTGCTTGGTATTTCCTCAGCAGATCTCAACATGGCTGCCAGGTTCTAAACTTTCTCATTTTACAGCTAAACAATACACTAAAAGATGTTTCTGAAAACATTTGATGTTAGAAATAGGCATTACAGTAACAGAATATTGATTCATATTTGATCAGCGCTGTCTAGTTTGACCGTTTGATCGGAGTTTGTGAATGATGGACAGCTGCTCAGAGATGGCAGGCTTTTTTTTCAGATTACCTGTCTCATGCACTACTGTCAGGATATAGTGACCGTTTAATCATATTTGCTCCATTTCCACCCACTACTGCTTTAACTCTGCCTCCAATTGTTTTCCCACCTCCCATAGGCTCAGATGCATCCTCGTATAGATTAAGATTAAGACAGCCTCTCATCAGCCTCGCTCCCTGTAGTCATGAAGCACATTCCCAATTGCTTTCACTTTTTCATCAGCTTGCATCATTACACGTCACATATCATCCACCGATACGTTAAAAAATGCCGTTCTACACATACGCGAACCCGTTTGTGTTGAGTAAGATGTACAGCGGCGCCCAAGGGTCCCTGACTTCTTTGTCTGCCTGATTGTCAGCGTCTAAGTGTAAAAGATACGGTAAAGTCTGTCAAATTACAGCTGACGGCACGTCGTGACTCTTTCTCCTCATGTTGGTCCCCCCGGCCGCTCCTCTCTCCCCTTCTGCTGCCGTGCAAATGGATTAATCTTGTAGCTCCCAGTCTGAAGGGAGGGTAGAGTGGTACGCTTGTGTCAGGGCACCGTGAAATATGCATGTGTGTGTGTGTGTGTGTGTCGATCCACGTTTTGTGTAAGAGTGAAACAAAAACGAGACAGTGAGAGGAAAACAGATGGAGGAAGAAGAATTGTGAGACTGCGTGGGTTAAGGATGGGGAGATGAAACTCAACATGTGGTTATGAGATGATGAAATTTGCATCTACCCTGCATATTTCTATGTCATGACACAGATGAAAAAGGAGGCCTATATGCCCTCAGCTATGTAAAGATCAAGTGAGATCTGTGCATATTTTTGCCCTTTCAGGCAAATGTTCCTCACATAAGAGTCCCAAAATAGAGTCATATCCATTAATAAACCATGTACCTGCTGTGCATCCCAGTTTTTTTTCCAGCATCCCTGCAGGAGAAGAGAGAGAGAGAGAGAGAGAGAGGAGGGGACACTCGGTGGGTCTGCCTGTTAACAGATCTGGGTCTGTGTAAAGCCCTCAGTCACCAGTAACACTCATTTCAGCAGCTTCTCTACATTATTAAAAACGTTTTAATGGTAAAATCGCATGAAATATTTACTCTCATCCTGTCATTCACTGTAAATCTCCCTCCGTCATTTATGACTCCACATCTTCCCCCTCTTCGACCTCCCGCTGCCCTGCTATTGCTTTTCTCTCACTCTCCCTGTTGACTGAGCAGCAGCATCAATGACAGGGATTTAAGTGGTTGCCATGACAATGCCATGACGACAGTGATGGAATTCATTTGGCATGGCCGGCGGGATCACATGAATGGATGAGTTTGAACCTGAGGAACCTCACGTCTGGTAGCTGTCTGTAGACGGTGTGAAAGTAGACACCCCCCCCTCCCTCCACCTCGCAAACACAGAGGTGCAATACATATTGTATCTCCATTCTGAAAGCTCCACTGCCACAAAGTTGAGGTTTGATTGTCAGAACCCGTGGTCAGACATACTGACAGTAAGAGATGGAGTCAGCATGTTGTTGTTGGAAATGCCGTGCTCTGTTACATTTTAAAAGCAAGAAGACTAGACTTTGACCGTGTTTAAACCGACCCACGTCCAGACGGGAACGTCAAAACCAGTCAAATCAAATTCAATGCCTACATTTTACAAATCTTTTTTTCTGCAATATCTGTGCATGGCAACTGGTTAAGTTAATGGAACGTTTGTGGCTATGGGAAATAATTCAGGTATGGTAGGTTAGGGTTGAGCTGGGGACACACCAAGCCATAATTCAAAGAACTAGTGGTGACAAAGGCCACCAGTTGCGTCGCCTCACGTCACCTTTGTTAGGCAACTAAAACACTTGGTTAAAAGAGTACTTCACCGATTTAGCATTGCATTTCTATTATAGATCATTTCACAGTTATAAATGTTAAAAACATTCCAAATGGGTCCCAGTTTATTTCCTGTTGCAGTGTATGTGAATGACATAAGCTGACAGGAAATAAACATGGACTCAAGCTGCTGCCTAGCAATGCAATTCTGTTGGGATAACTAGGATGTCCTACTACATCCGGTCACATTTTGCCGTATGCAAGCCAGCATGCCTTTCTGACTATTCTGACCACAATCCTTTGCGCAGTGGATATATGAGCAAGAGGGTCAAAGGTGCAATGTTATGATGAATTAGTATGTCCCAATGGTATGCATACTGCATGCAACAGTGTGTACTTTGTGCAGCTGCAGTACGTACTATTAGTAAAAAGAAAAAGTATGTGATTTGGAACGTAGCCCACTTCTTTTTAACTCCACACCCACAGATTATTTTTCATTTTCAAACTTTCAAACTAGTTTTCAGTCCCAACTGACGTTGACTCAAGTGACATCACTTAAGGCAATTTATCCGACTTCACACAGCTTCATTATCAGATTAAACACAGCTTCCTGCTCGGGAGCCACAACTACAACTTTTTTTCTACATATACAGTAGAACTTCCCAAGACATGTAAGAAGACCGATGTGTAAAATCAACGTGCTTCCCCTTTAGGGTTTAGGTGAGGCAACTAAAACATTGGTTAAAGGGGCTGAATTCGGGATTGGGAGCATTTCTATTGCCTCTCAATGGCTCTCAACATGGCGACGGCGAGCCAATGGCCAGTGCCTCGCAGCTAATGGTGCTAACAGTGCAACAGCTGTTAACCTGGGGGGGGGGGGG